>SKCR01042353.1:0-58179 GCA_019454045.1 Zanthoxylum bungeanum
TACACTTATCCGTTACTCGTGAGATAAATATGCTTAATGCCATGATCTTCCCATTTAAATGTTGGACATATTTTGGCGTGCGGGGTGACTGCTTGTTCCTCAACGCTTCTATTTTTTTTGGGTTGACTTTGATGCCTCATTGATTCACCATGAATCCCAAAAACTTTCCAGAGGCTACCCCAAATGCGCACTTGAGGGGATTTAATTTCATCCAGTACTCTCTGAGGAACTCTAACATTTCCTAATAATAGGTTAGGGTATATCACTTTCATTTCTTGTAATGTTTGTTTAGTAAGATTATGCATGATAAGCATCCAAGAGCTCAAATAATTTTTACATGTGCATATCTTATAAAATTGTATGTTTTCATTAATGATTTTAAAACTTGATTTTGAACTTAAAGGATTTATCATTTCAAGCTTTTCGGACTTTAAGGATATATGTTATATTAAGAAAAAAGTCATTGTTTAATTTCAAAACAATTGGGTTCAAGTTGATATATCTTATGATTTTGAAATGATGACTAAAATAAAAAAATTAAAATCTCGAAAACTTAGGTCGACCGCGAAGTCGACCGTGAAAAGTATAAACTTAATTTATGAAAATCTTGAAGTTAGGTTGATTGCAAATTCAAGGTTCAGTCAACTGAACCTTCTAAATTTGACCGTTATGATTCTAATGGTAACTTGCCAAATCATCTTAGATTAACCGAACCTCACAACTTAAGTCGATTGAACTCGGGAAAAAAGCTATAAAAACTAGTTTCTTAAGCCAACTATAAATTAAAAGTTTTTGAGTCATTTTCCATTGATCAAAATATTTTCAAATCACTCGTATATCATTTTTTGATTAATCCAAAGAGTTTAAAATTTGCTTAAACTTATAATATTTATTGAGATATATGCCATAGAGCTTCATGTATTGTAAACGGAATTGATTATTATTATAATAATAATAAATGCATTATTCATTTATCAAAGTTGTTTGATTTAAATCACATATTGTCCAGTTGTCTTGTTTACCTTTATTACTCTTGTACTTTCAGACTTATTGTATGTTTGATGCACAAAAGGATTTAAGTCTCAAATTAGTAATCTTAATACTCTATAGAGAGCAAACAAATATGGTACTTTATTTGTGATTTATCTATAGCTACGGTCCATTATATACATGTATGACGACCTTGATCCATGATCATTCATGTAGTGACATGAGAATTGAGGCACCTTGTATGATGAGATCATATAGGTCTGGACTCAGATAAATATGAATTTATATTAATATCCGTTAATCGAAAAATTTATTTTATCTAATTGATGGTCATATATGGATTCGATCTTAATCATGAGTGTACTACGAACTCCTGCATGACATGCTATGTCCTTTGATTTACTAAGGTGAGGTTGGTGTTGCATTCTCAACCAATAACTACGTACTTTGGGGATATGGTTTGGTGTGTAGCTGTGAACATTTTACATAGATATGTAATTCACTCATTCTTAATAAAAGTAGAAGAATATCTTTTTTAAGAGTTGATTCGAGACTTGAACAATTTGAGCTTTCAACTCTTCTATTACGAATAGAAAGTTTAATATTCATAATTGTTATGAATTAATTGTTCATTATAGAATCAATGGTGCTTAAGAGACAAAATATTTAGAGGGGTATAACAGACTTATGACCCGGCTCTATTTATGAGATATTTGTGAAGGGCTATATCCATATGTAATGACTATATCGATGGACATCGAAGTTGTTCGGTGTATATTTTCCATCTACGGTAACAAGAGTTTAACTTCGAGTTTTTAGTGGAATAACGCGAAGTTAATAATTCGTAATATTTGATTAAAAGAGTTTAATTAATATTTCAGGATTATCGGAGCTCGGAACCGTAGGTCCATTTGGTCCCCGTGCTAACTCGATTAACTGTAGCAAACCTAATATAATTAGATTGTCTAATAATATGCTCACATTATATTTATATATTATTAATAAGATTAATAATATATTTTTTGTCACAAATGAAAACTATGTTAAATTAGTTTAACTTAATGTTTTCTAGAATTCTTTGATTATGAGATAATCAAATCATGATTATGAGATAATCAAGTTTGTAATAATTATGAGATAATTACTACATCATAATAATGGTAATTAAATCATTATTAAAATACTAATTTTTTTTATTAACCTTAGAGACATAGCCAAATGGCTCACCATGCTCTCCAACTTATTATGTTTATTAGGTGACATGTATACACCTAATGGATTTGTATTTTGCTTAACATTTATTATGCTTTGGTATGGCCTTCATATTAATGTGTTTGTCATTGCAAGAAAGCATTAGATGCTTAATGACAAAGGTGGTTGGTTTTTTGGATGGACTATTATCTCTACCATCTCCACTCTTTCATTAGTTGAATCCATTTCACAAAAAAATGAGAGAGAGAATTGAAACACATTCACAATAGTTGTGAGAGAGTTAGAGATAATTTTTTTTTTCCTCAAGTGTTGAGAAGAAAAAGAAATTAGAATGAAATAGATATTGATCTTCTTCATTCAATATCTTTCTAAAAAGCCAAACACAATTTGTGACAACTTCATTATCTAAATTATTTAGAGTTTGATTTTATACTTCTCTAAAAAGTTGAGAGTTCATCTTTGTAAGTGAATCCCACACTTCAGTTTGTTGGTTTTGAAACATAGCTCGGAAGATCGGGTGGTTGATTCAAGCGTTGGACATCAAAGGAAACTCATCTACATTAAAGGAGTAAAATCCATTCTCCAAGAGTTGGAGGAATTCGGCTACAACAAAAAGAATAAGACAAATAAAATTTTAAAGGTCCATACCGTAGCCGGTGCCCACATTAGCAACTTCCGTTGCGCTAAGGAAAGTTGTTTCCTTCAATATTTACTTATTTAGAACTTGTTCATTTGTTAGAGCTTTGTTCTCCATTTGTTTTGTAAATCATAAACTGTTGGGCCATCTTCGATTTTGTAAAGAAGAGTTGTAAAGATTTGAACCACACTCGGAAGTTGGATTGGGTTATATTCGAGCCTAAAAAGAAGAGTGTAAGGATAATTGGCACTCGATAAGTTCAACCAATTTAGTGAATTCTTTTACCGGTTGCTTGAGGCGTGAACGTAGGTGGGGTTTTCGAATGACGTAAAAAATCGTGTGTGCATCTCTTTCTCTTATCTCTTGCATTTAAATTTGATTATATTGATTTTGTTGAGATGTTGGACATATGTTATATTGAAATTTTTTAATTCCTAATTCACTCATCTCTTGGGTTATTAGGCCATAAAGAATTTTAATTGGTACCGTAGCAAGGTGCTCTTCACACAAGTTTAACCATCTAAAGCGAAACATTAAGTTATGGCAACCCAAACTAGTACCTCCTACTCAGAAGGACAATCTACAAATAAACCCTCATCATTTGATGGGTTAGATTACTCTAATTGGAGGATTACAATGAATACATATTTGCAATCCATAGAATATGAATTATGAGAGATAATATACTGAGCCCTATAGTCCCCAAGGGGCGTGGCTTGGTGATGTAGAATTCAGGATCTCACCTTGAGATCTTGGGTTCGAATATAGAGAGTGCGTTTCTTGTAAGAGCCTGGGACAACTGGGGGTTTTACCTGCTCCACTTAAGCCCGAAAATGATGATTTGACGGTGAGGTTTCCAACAATTTTTTTTTTTAAAAAAAGTACTGAACCCTCTAGAGAGTGGAGCCAAATAAAAAAAAAGACAAAAAACTCGTTTACCCTAAAATTATTGGTGGCATTTATATGTTGGATCGATATAAATTTAACACATTTATTTAACGTATCAAAAATCCTAAACATTAGCTCAATATGATTGATAAACCATTGAACAAGTGTAGGAATAATCATCTTCCGACTTTGAATATGATACTCTCCCTTATTTTTATCACACATCTATACTTCCGTAGATCCTTGACAATTAAACTGATTTTTAAAATTTATGAACCTAATTTAATTTAAAAATTAACTCAAGAATCGGGGGTTACTCAAGTCTTATATTACTAAAGATTTATATTTTGAATTCATTCATTTTTCTTAGAGATGTAGTGTGATCCATTCGTACATGAATATAATCCTGATACCATATTAAAATTTATACGTCTAATTCAACACAAAAACTAACTTCACTGTTCAGCCTATCCAAGTTCCCACCACCATTCAATACCAATAAGGTCTATGTACAATGCTCACAATTGTATGAAATGATGGCAATAAGACGGGTTCAGGATGAAGATCATAATCCATAAATCTGAACCTGAATTATTAAGAAATCTCTAAATCCGACCTTAATTCAAAATTCTTCGAATGAAGATATTCCCCATTATTTTTGAATGAGATGGGGAATAAATTGGGATTCGATCCTCATTTATTGTTAATTTGGAAAAAAATTTCGGGTTCAGGGTCCCATAATCGTCCCCAATTCGGATGTCAAGATTGAAACGATGCCTCGTACTCGATCCGATTCAAATTTTAATATGTTTTGAGGTTCTGAACCCACCCCGATTGGGGTGGATCCTCACGGGTGTCTGAACCCGTGAGGATTTTTGCCATCCCTCGTTGTATTAAGTAACCATACATACTCCAAATAATGAGAAAATCTACAATGCAACAGAGATACCACGTCATCCATGCAACAAGCCAATCATCCATTGCCACGCGTGCTAAAAAATTAAAAAATAACTAAAAAATAGGTATTAAATTATACATGTCATTTTTTAATTCGTTGGAGGTACCACGTCACCCATACCTCCGTTGCACCAAAGAATTACTCCCAAATAATAATAATAATAATAATAATAATAATAATATAATAATAATAATAATAAATAAATTAGCAGATAAGAAGGAAATGAGTAAAATCACAGAGCCTAAAAGAAATAGTTATCTTATAAATAGAAGGGTACCTAAAAATTAGGATCTGTCCACGCGGCGTATGCCGTCATGTCTATTTAACTGTCTCTCTACACACATGACACACTGCATTTGTATACCACGCGGTTATGCTTTTCACTCTCTTTGCTTTACTTGCCAAAACGGCGCTGTTTAATGTTCTCCAAGTAATTTAATCACTCTATTCACTTCTTTTTATCATTTAGACCCCTCGATTTCACCATATTAAGTCAAAGTCAATTTATCTATTTGTTTTAAACACCTCCTAAATTTAGAGACGCAAAATTGATGTGACACTATTATATAACCAACCATGATACATATGGTTTTTTTTGGCTTAAATTTTTTGACTTTGTGTGTTTCTATTCAATTGATGTTTTTATAAATGAGATAAAATTTACATGAGATGGTCCCATTAGAACACACCACAGTCAATGAAATTTTTTGATTTTATATCAATAATTGGTTCATCTTGAGAAGTTGGTGCAAATAACATGATGCGAATGTTATTTTTAAAACTTTTTCACAATAATTTGTTTAAAACTTTTTACTTGTGATATTATTTGAATCGTAAAGCTTGTCATATCATATTATTTGCTATATGTCTGAGTTTTGTTAGGATGGTAAAAGTCTCCGAGGGACGTGACTTGCTGGTATAGAGTTCATGATCTCACCTTGAGGTCCTGAGTTCGAATCCAGAGAGTATATTTCTTGTGAGAGTCTTGGACAGCCGGAAATTTTACCTGCTCCGTTTAAGTTCAGAAGAGATGATTTGGTGGTGGGATTTCCACCGATTCCAAAATTTTTTTATTAGGATAGTAAAATTTAATATCAAAAGGTTCATATGGTTAGGTTAGCGTCAGAATATTTTTTTTTACCCTAAAAACACAAAAGCTAAAGGACTTAAATGATATAGTCCCACAAAATGTCAAAACAAAAATACAAAGAATCTGCTAGAGAAAATAAGAAAAAGGAACACGACAAAACGAAACAGTAAAATTTTTCTGAAACTCAAAACACCCAACAAATTTTTTTTGGGTCAAATTTACTCTCTCTGTCTCTCTCTAAGTGACCCACCATCAATTTCTCTGGATCCCACCCACTCATCTCACTAACTCTCCTTCCTCCACTGCTTCTTAATTTTTATTTATTTTTTTTCTAATACAAAATTATCATTAAAACTGATTTGGTGATTAATAATAAATAAAAAAGAAAAATGACGTTGATATAGGGGTGATTTTGTCACTTTAATTTTATTTTTCTTCAAATAGCAAAGTTTTTAGTTAATTTCATGTATTGAGAGTTTCTTCTCTGTCACTCATCTTCTCCTTCTCAATTACGCGTCCTCGTTTCAGTACTCTCTCTATATCTCTCTATCTGTACGTACACCCCACAAGCAACAACAATTAAAAGCATTGCCTTATTTTTTGCTTTCATTCTTTGTGTTTCTGCTTTTTCCACTGTATCTGGTGTTTTGGGCAGCAAACAAAACTGGATCTTGTTGACTCAGTGTGAGAGTTTGATTCACTTTGAGAACTGGGTCTTTTTTTTTTTTTTCCTTTTTTTTTTCCTCTTGGGGTGTGTCGGTGGTGAGTTATGGGCACTGGAGGGAGACTCATTGCTGGGTCTCATAACAGAAATGAGTTTGTGTTGATTAATGCTGACGAAACTGCCAGGGTAAGCACCCTATAACCACCTTCATTTATTGCTTTTTTTTGTATATTTTTTGTAATAACCCTTTGGATCTTTGTGCTGTTTTCTGATCTGGGTTTGTGTCAAAAATGTATCTTGTTGGAGTTTGATTAGATTTCGAGTAGATATGTATTGTGATTTGGTTTTCTTGTTCATTGGATTACAACTTTGTCTATTTTATATATCGGAGTTTGGAGTGTAATATAGATGCATTTTTGAAAGAGTGTGTGTTTTTAGGTCAATTCTGAGCTTAATGTTGCTGATTTACCTCAATTATGAAGCTATCAGTTTCTTCCTGTTGTCGGTTGCTTGATTTGCCATAAGTTTTATTTCGTTATTAGCTTAGATTTGGAAAACAAAAGCTTTGATTCTGCTTCTGATGTATATGCTGATCCTTCCAAAATTATATAATCTAAGAATCTCCCAATTTGTTTTTGGATATTCGAAAGAGATTGTATATTTGTTGGAAGATGATTGTAATTGCTATAGAAGTTCCATGTAAATCACCTTGATCTGAATTCTTAGTTCTTAAAAGAAGTGGATGATCTGAGTGGAGGACCATGTGCATAGGATTGGAATTTGCAAAGAATAGAGACTTGAAAGAGTCAGTAGAGAAGTTAACTACCATTTTGTATGGATTGTTTGGGATTATAATTAAATTGTTAGCTTAGACAACAACCACTATAATAAAATCTTGAAAATTTGAGTTTTTATTGAAAGAGTCAGTAGAGAAGTTAACTACCATTTTGTATGGAGTATTTGCGATTATAATAAAATTGTTAGCTTAGACAAGACAACCACCACAATAATAAAATCATGAGAATTTGAGTTTAAAAAAAGTGAGTTAGAATAAGGCTTTTCAGACTTTAGTTGCAAATTCTGTCCTTTTGTCTTTATTTCCTATGCGGCCAATTGGAAGTTCCATTGTTCGTCCTCTACATATATCTGGGCTGCTGAGCAGTCAATATAGCTTTTGTTAAGCTGATTCGTTTATTAAGCTTTGTCTAATTTGTTACAATTCACAATAAGGTGACAATCACACTTCTTTGGTATGTGCAGATAAAGTCCGTGAAAGAATTGAGCGGACAAACTTGTCAAATATGTGGGGACGAAATTGAGATTTCAGAGAATGGAGAGCCATTTGTTGCTTGCAATGAATGTGCCCTTCCTGTATGCAGGCCCTGCTATGAGTATGAGAGAAGAGAGGGGAATCAGGCCTGTCCACAGTGCAAAACCAGATACAAGCGCATCAAAGGTGTGTTTTGTCCTGTATTCTTACCTTGAGTCTTACATTACTAGCCACCGACTCTTAACTCGACATAAATTGCAGGTAGCCCAAGGGTTGAAGGTGATGAGGAAGAAGACGACATTGACGATTTAGATCACGAATTTGATTATGGAAACCTTGATGGTTTTAGCCCACAACAGGTTGCTGAGGCTGCACGCCTTAATACTGGCCGTGGCCCCCACAATGCATCTGGAAAACCCACACGCTCGGAGCTGGAATCCTCTCCTCTCAGTTCTAATATTCCTCTCTTGACTTATGGAGAAGAGGTGATTTTATGAACAATTCCGTCTCATTATGGATGTTTTTGTACATCTTCCTCTCTACTGTTACATGAGCATATTATTTTCGTGATGTAATGAATGAATCATACTGAAACCTGTTTTGTTTTCTTGGTTTTAGGATGATGATATTTCTTCTGATCGACATGCCCTTATTGTACCCCCATTTATGGGTCATGGAAATAGAGTTCATCAAGTGCCTTTTACTGATCCATCTACACCTTGTAAGTCATTTTATTGTTTTATATTTGTATATCCTTATGTATTCTGGCTACTAAAATATTTATTGCCCTCATGGAAAATTGTTGCTTTTCATGTCATAGTGCAACCAAGACCTATGGTTCCTCAGAAAGACATTGCTGTATATGGATATGGGAGTGTTGCATGGAAAGATCGAATGGAAGAGTGGAAGAAAAGGCAGAACGAAAAACTTCAGGTGGTTAAGCATGAAGGAGGAAGTGACGGTGGAAACTTTGATGGTGGTGAACTTGATGATTCTGATTTGCCCATGTGAGTGATGCTTTGGACCATTTAATCTGATGTATTATTTGACTGTTATTGTGTGTTATAATTATAATTTTTTAAAATAATCATTTCTTTTTAATAAGACACTGTAGATTTTTTTTTATATAACATCACATAGTCTTAGATAAGAAAGAAGACACAAAGGATTGCATACACCAATCGGATGGGAAGGTCCTGCCTGAAGTTTATCTGTTCTCGGAACAAGTTGGTACCCTGCAACTCTTTGTTGTTGGAATAAGCTGGCACTGCAGATATTTCTTACTAAAATGTTTAGGCCTCCCTATCTTAGTTGTGTCAAGTTATGCCAGGCGGGTCAATACTGCTAGTAAGAGAAATAAGGAGACAATGAAGTGCTTGCTTTTGTTGATACCTGGTTTTTTTAATGGACCTTGATGCCCTTGGCGTACCATGCAGTGACTAAGATAAAAGAGGGAAAAATTTCAATTTCTGTTTAAAATGAATATCATTTGTATGGAAAGTGAGAATTTGAGCATCTTTATAATCTGAAGTAAAATTTGCGCAAGTAGATTTCAGCAAGTTAGGTCAGCTTGTGCAAATTTAACAGAAAATTGCTTGGATGAACTGTCGGCCTCTTCAGTAGCAAGTTTCCTGCTTCATACTCTTCTTAGTTGAGGTGCTTTCTATAGAATTGTTAAGCTAAATGCCTGCTATATAAACTTTTTGGCATTGGATTCTATCATCTCACACGATCTTGAATGCACAGATTTTATACCTTTGGCCTTTGACTGGGCTTAAAAGGTTGAAAGTGCCTTTAACTGTGCTCTGATTACTATTATTTCCTGCTCCATAGATATGGGTCTGTCTTCCTGGTTCCTGTAGGCAACTATTTCCTTAAAACCCTTTTAATTTTTCTTGTTGTGCTGAATTGGATTTAATGGGAGAGTATGCGCTTCAAATGCAAGAAAGTTATAAAGAAATATCTGTGTTTCCTTTTGTCCTCAATGTATTTTTAAGGCCTACATGTCAGAGTTCCGTTTTGTGAACAAGGCTGAATTCTGTAGAATTATCATGTTAACTTCATGTGGAACTATCTAAATAGTGTTGTTATTTATGTTATGATGCCTCTATTCTGTTGATTTTAAATGTGATACTGACAACTTTTGTTGACGCACATTATCAGGATGGATGAAGGCAGGCAGCCACTCTCAAGGAAGTTACCAATTCCATCAAGCAAGATAAGCCCATACAGATTGATAGTCATACTTCGCCTTGTAATCGTTGGCTTATTTTTTCACTATAGAATTCTCCATCCGGTAAATAATGCATATGGCCTCTGGTTGACATCTGTAATCTGTGAAATATGGTTTGCGGTATCATGGATTCTAGATCAGTTTCCAAAATGGTATCCCATAACGCGAGAAACATACCTGGATAGGCTAGCGCTCAGGTATTTGGAGCTGATGCTCAGTCAGTACTATTGTTTATATTTTAAAGACAATTATCAGGCTTTATTATGATTTTTTCATCCATGTTTATTGGTGCCTTTGTTTATTGCCTGTAGTTTTGTAGAATGTTGTCTCATTATTTTCACCTTAATTTACAGGTATGAGAAAGAAGGGAAACCATCTCAGTTAGCCAGTGTAGATGTTTTTGTGAGTACAGTTGATCCTATGAAAGAACCTCCACTGATAACTGCAAACACTGTTCTATCCATCCTTGCGGTTGACTATCCAGTCGATAAAGTTTCATGCTATGTCTCTGATGATGGTGCTGCCATGCTTACTTTTGAAGCACTTTCTGAGACATCTGAGTTTGCTAGAAAATGGGTTCCTTTCTGTAAAAAGTATAATATTGAGCCCCGAGCCCCAGAGTGGTATTTTTCTCAGAAGATCGACTATTTGAAAAACAAAGTTCATCCAGCATTTGTTAGAGAAAGGCGTGCAATGAAGGTCTGTTACATTATCATGCAATAGTATTATCGACACGTCTATAAATTTGAGTTCCACAAGAATGTGTGCATTTCCAATCAATTTAAGATGCCGTGTATTAGTGCACAGTTATTGGCCCCAACTTGTCTTCTGGTTTTAATATAAAATTCTTGAGGCTTAGCATCAGCGATGCAATTAACTTGTATTATTATCTGTTACAGAGAGAATATGAAGAATTCAAAGTTAGGATAAATGCATTGGTTGCTACGGCACAAAAGGTTCCTGAGGAGGGTTGGACAATGCAGGATGGGACTCCGTGGCCTGGAAACAATGTACGAGACCATCCTGGCATGATTCAGGTGAGATGATTTTTTCTTCAACTACACTCTTGACCATTTTGTTATGAGCAATGTATCCTTCACTGTCCTTTGATAATTCCTACCAAGTAAGCTTGTGAACTAAGAGACTTGTTTCTTTCACAGGTCTTCCTTGGTGAAAATGGTGTCCGAGATGTAGAGGGTAATGAATTACCTAGTTTGGTTTATGTTTCTCGTGAGAAAAGACCTGGTTTTGAACACCACAAAAAGGCTGGGGCAATGAATGCGCTGGTAAGGCTTAAATTACAATGCCCGGTGATCACTCTTCTGGTTTTTGCTTGTCAATACTCTTAAAAGATAAGATCAGTCCCATGACTAATGATGTTCTGTTTCACTATTGTTTCTGAAGGTACGGGTCTCCGCAGTTCTGTCAAATGCTCCTTATATGCTCAATGTTGATTGTGATCATTATATTAACAATAGCAAGGCACTTAGAGAAGCCATGTGCTTCATGATGGACCCTCAATCCGGGAAAAAAATTTGCTACGTACAATTTCCACAAAGGTTTGATGGTATTGATCGTCATGATCGATACTCGAACCGGAATGTTGTATTCTTTGATGTATGTTCATTTTCTTCTCTTTTCCCCCCTCTTTTAATTTTAGAACAAACAAATTACAGTTATAGTCAGAGAGGCTAATTTTCGTACTGCTAACAGATTAACATGAAAGGATTGGATGGCATCCAAGGACCGATATATGTCGGAACTGGGTGTGTTTTCAGAAGGCAAGCTCTTTATGGTCATGATGCTCCTGTCAAGAAGAAGCCTCCTGGAAAGACCTGCAATTGCTGGCCAAAATGGTGCTGTCTGTGCTGTGGATCTAGGAAGAACAAGAAAGCAAAGCAGCCAAGCAAGGATAAGAAAAAGAAGTCAAAGAATAAGGAAACATCAAAGCAAATACATGCTCTTGAGAATATTGAAGAGGGAGTGAAAGGTAAAACTCTACTTACAAGTGCAACGTCTTACTTTCATAGTTATATTATCTGTGTGAGTTTTAAAAAAAGTTCCTGGCAATTAAAACTGAATTACTATTGCAGAAATAAATGCTGAGAAACCATCTGATATGTCCCGAATGAAATTGGAGAAGAAGCTTGGGCAGTCTCCAGTTTTTGTAGATTCTACTCTTATGCAGGATGGCGGAGTTCCTGGAGATCTCCATCGAGCTTCACTATTGAAAGAAGCAATCCAAGTGATCAGCTGTGGTTATGAAGATAAAACAGAATGGGGAAAGGAAGTGAGTAAAAACTGAAGACTTTAGAGAGAACAATTATCACATGCAAGTTCTATTTTTTTGTTACCATGCATAGACTAAACAATTAAATGTTGTACCAGGTTGGTTGGATATATGGTTCTGTGACTGAGGATATCCTGACCGGGTTCAAGATGCACTGCCATGGTTGGAGATCTGTATACTGCATTCCCAAACGGCCTGCTTTCAAGGGATCGGCTCCTATCAATCTCTCAGATCGGCTACACCAGGTTCTTCGGTGGGCCTTGGGGTCTGTTGAGATATTCTTTAGCAGACATTGCCCGATCTGGTATGGTTATGGGGGTGGGTTGAAATTGCTGGAGAGATTTTCGTATATAAACTCAGTTGTGTACCCTTGGACCTCCATTCCCTTGATCGTTTACTGTACGCTACCTGCCATCTGCCTTCTCACTGGCAAATTCATTGTTCCAGAGGTAACAACCCACTTTGTGAATCTATCAACTTCATATTTAAGGAGAAATGTCATGTAAATTACGAGATGCTTATATCTCCAATATTGTGCTGTCTGTTCCTCATCATAATTATATCCGTGGATTTGTTTCTTTCTATTCTGAAACACAGTGGCATGCATCTTGATCATGTCAGATGGACCAAAACTTTGGGATTTAAATACTTCTGATTATATTAAAAGTTTTACCAGTCATCTTATCTTTTAACTTGCGAGGGGTGTGCAAAATCTAGGTTGCTTCTAGATGAACTAGGTTCATGAGGCCTACCTTCCATCAAATTAGATAGTATTGGTTGTTACTGGTGAAATCTGCGATAACCCTTTTTTCTGTCTTCTATTTCCTTTTCGCATAAATTATTTAAATACTAGCCAAATGTACTTTTTGGCTAACTAAGCATTCTTTACTGTGTACAGATTAGCAACGTTGCTGGTCTCGTTTTCATTGGTCTCTTCATATCTATTGCTGCAACTGGTATCCTCGAGATGCAGTGGGGCGGCGTTGGCATAGATGACTGGTGGAGAAACGAGCAATTCTGGGTGATTGGAGGTGCTTCATCGCATTTTTTTGCTCTTTTACAGGGTCTACTAAAGGTTTTGGCTGGTGTCAGCACAAACTTCACTGTCACCTCTAAAGCAGCAGATGATGGTGAATTTTCTGACCTTTACCTCTTCAAGTGGACATCCTTGTTAATCCCTCCCACAACTTTGTTCATCATAAATGTAATTGGGGTTGTGGTTGGGATCTCAGATGCCATTAATAACGGGTATGATTCATGGGGCCCACTTTTCGGAAGGCTATTCTTTGCCCTTTGGGTCATCATCCATCTGTATCCCTTCCTTAAGGGGTTACTAGGAAAACAGGATCGGATGCCTACCATTATCTTGGTGTGGTCGATTCTGCTAGCCTCAATCTTGACCCTCTTGTGGGTCAGAATAAACCCATTTGTCTCCAGAGACGGCCCTGTGTTAGAGGTTTGTGGGTTGAATTGTGACTAGGATACAAGAATAAAAAAAAGCATCTATGCGTCTTTGGGTTTCCATTTAGGGTCATAATTGTGAAATTGTAGAAGACTTGCTCCTCCAGCTAAAATCGCTTCATGCGAGATGTTGCACGTTTCGATTTGTCATAGACAAGAAATTTCATGAAACCAAAGCTTGTAGCTTGGGGATGTTGTAGATATCAGAGGGCTGGGGGGCTGACACATTGTCATTTGTTTTACAATGGTCCTTCATTAATTCTTTTGTTATATTCCTGTGGTTGTTAGTATTACGAGTTTCTGTATTTTGCAAGAGAGCATTGAATTATATTTATTCCCCCTGTAATATTCTGGGAGGCTTTTTATACGTGTTTCTACGATTATATCTCAGGTAAGTTCATATGTCAGAAGTTGTAAGTGTACGAAAATTTCATGAAGTTAATGTTCTTGATTGTTTGCTCTATTTTGTAAAACTTCAATCTTTTGGAGTTTGAATGTTGTATTTATTTGATGGAAAACCATTTTCAGCTTTCAATTTTTGTTTGAAGATTCAGTATCTTTTTCAATTTTAAGTGGTTTGATAGTACCGACTTTTATGAATTTATATTGGAAGATCTCCACATTTGTTTTATTAAATGTGGATGAATATAGTAAAATATCTAGAATAAATAAAAAGAAATTGAATTAAATGCATAAGTGGGGAAATGCAACCAAATTTTTGGGACCTATAGTGAAAATTTTGAAGAGGTAATACACAAGTTGCAAGATAATCTGACCCATTGAATGTAGGAAATTATGCTATTCAAGGTTAGTTTGAACAAGATTATCTTGCAAGATTAAAATCAGAGAGATTGAAGACCTTAAATAGCATAATTTCTCTGATTTTACATGCTAAAATAGAACTGCAAGTACAAGATAAAGGCTATGAGCACCAACTGGATTCGAACAAAGAACCTGAAGGTCAGATCCTGATTAAGGATTCTAATGCTTTATTTTTGGAATCATTGAAATCTCCGCCGCCAAACTACCCCTTCCGGGCTTAAGCAGAGCAAGTAAAACTCCCAGCTGTCCAAGGCTTTTACAAGAGACGCACTCCCTAGATTCGAACCCAAGACCTCAAGGTGATATCCTGAGTCATACACCACCAAGTTACTGTTCGAGTGAACAATAACCATTTTTTGCTTTTAAGAAAATAGTATGAAAGGCAAGATATATTTTATGTCACACCGGTCCCTTGAGGTAGGATATGAGTGACATAGAGACGTGAAACTGACAGAGTATCCCTTGTAATATGGATTAATTCCATTTAATTCAATACTCAACATAATTTGAACATCATCATCATCATCATCAATATATAAGACCTTCATGATCCACCTCAACAAAATCTTCCATATAAATATCTATATAAATGTATCGAAGTAAGGAACATAACTCTAACTAAAAGTAGATTAAAGAATATGTAAGAAATGTGACTTGAAGCTCTCGTGATCCTAACGAAATTTTGACAGAGTTCCGTATATAATACGGACTTCCATTATATAATTCATCATCGTCAAAATTACAATGATAGTCATTTCTCAATATACACACATCCATATATCAATTCAACATCATTAGCCAAAATCTCGAGCATATAATAACTTCTCGCACACATTCTTACTCGATCATATAATCCGATTGAGTCTGTAGTTCACTTCCAACCATATAACAACTATTTAAATAACCTAAACAAGTAAATTAATCACATTTTAAGGCTAATTAAGTTTCAAAACACTTAATATGCATAAATCGAATATAACAACGAATTACTCAAAAATCGAGATTTGAAGATCCGATACTATACAGAATAGTTGGAACAACACAGAGCAAGAGCCATGGGAGTAAGAATGTGGTCCTGCCATGGCTTCTGCCCATCAGCATGCGCGTGGTCCTGCCGTGGCTTTTGCCTACGCGTGAGCGCCATGCGCCTCCCGAAATCTAGATTTTTTGGTTGCCATGCGTTCATGGATCTCTTTGGTTCCAATGCCATCGACGGTTGTCAATCGAAGTTCCGGATCAATGAAAAATTAAGAAAAATTAAAGAAAGATTTTACCGCTAAATCATTGAAAATAGGTCGTTTCTAGTGCCAATACCACTATCAAAATGTTCCCCTTATCGAGCTATGCACTTTTCTTAAGAGACCCACTCGAAATCGAGTCATCGGATGGATCGGGACAAGCTCTCTCTTTTTCCTCTCTTTCTCTCTTCTCTCTGTTCTTTCGTTTCTCTCTCTATCATGTCAGCATTCCAAGAATAAGCTCAATTATAATAACATACAAAATACTAATTTTACCCTCACTTGTGTTTGTTCCATTTTAAAAAATTAATACTCAAACTTCCCAAACTACCCCTAAAATTCTAACACACACTAATATTAAAAATCAATACATGCTAAAATAATTTGAGGTGTTACAACTCTCTCCTTTAAAAAGAATTTCGTCCTTGAAATTCATATACCCGAGGATGAAAGCAAGTGAGGATATCCGTTTCGCATGCCTCTTTCACTCTCCTAAGTAGCTTTCGTTTTCATGTGTCTACACTATAAAACCTTCACCAAAGGAATTGCCTTAGTCCTCAGTTGTCTTATGCTAGAATTCATACTGGTTTTTTTGTATATATCAAGTTCTGTCTCAAATCCACTGATTGTCCCTGCAAAATGTGAGAAAAATATGATCTATACCTCTTCAACATGAACACATAGAAAACATCATGAATATTTGACAACTCTAGTGGAAATGCAAGCATGTAAGCAACTAAACCAATTTTCTCCAAGATTTTGTAAGGCCCAATAAACTAAGGACTCAACTTCTTTTTCTTGCCAAATCTTATGACATTTTTCTAAGACAAAACTTTCAAGAACACTTTATCACCCATTTGGTACTCACTTTCCTTTCATTTTAGATTTGCATAGCTCTTTTGTCTATCTTGAATTGCCTTCAACTTCGATTTAATCATTTTTACCTTATCAGTAGTAATATGAATAATCTCAGAACCTAAGAGTTTCGACTCACCTGCTTCATTCCAACAAATAAGAGTCCTGTATTTCCTTCCATATAATGTATTATAAGGTGCCATGTCCAAACTAGCATGGTAACTATTATTGTAGGCAAACTCCATCAAAGATAAATATGTTCTCATTTCCATTCGGGAATCATACCCCTTCTTCGTACGAGGCAATCCTGACCAAAAACAAAAACATAGTGATGTGTTCCCACTTCCATTTGGGAATACAAAGTGACTGTAGGGTACTTGCATGATGCCGATGCTATGCTTTAAACTGCTAGCACACTAAGCAAGTTGACACAAATTTTGCTTTCTCTTTCTTCATGCGTTTCCACCAAAAGTTTTCTTTAAGAGTTCTATACATTTAGTACTGCTTGGATGCATAGAATAAACATAATAATGAGTTTCTTCCATGATGTATCTCTTTAAGCTCTCTATTTCAGGTACACATAATCTATCTCTATGCATCAATGTACCATCTTCTCTAAGAAAGAAATCTGAATGTTCTTCAATTTTTCACTTCGTCAATGATTCTAATCAAACGCGCACCTTGAGCCTCGACTTCTCCGACTCTCTCCACTAATATATGCCTGAATTTAAGAGTTGCAAATAGATATCCTGAATCCATAATTGATAAGTCAGCCCTCATAGATATGAATTCCACTAGAAATGGCAACTGAACGAATTTAATGTGAGCTAAAGCACCCATGGACTTCCTAGTAAGAACATATGCTACTACATTAGCCTTTCCTAGGTGATAGTCGATAGTACAATCATAATTTTTCAACAGTTCGATCCATCGTCTCTGTCTCATATTAAATTCTTTCTGCATGAATGGATACCTGAGACTCTTATGATAAGTGAAGATATGATATTTTTCTCCATATAATTAGTGTCTCCAAATCTTCAATGCGAACATTACTGCAGCTAACTCCAAGTCATGATTAGGATAATTCAATTCATGAGATCGAAGATGCCGAGAAACATAATATATAAGCTTCCTATGATGTATCAATACACAACCCAACCCTTTTCTCGAGGCATCACTGTACACCACATATCCACTACTTCCTAATGGAAGGGTAAAAATCGAAACAGTTGTCAAACACTCTTTAAGCTTATCAAAACTTTACTGACATTCCTCAGTCCACTTAAATTTAGCATTCTTCTTCAACATTTGTCAACGGTGCTGTAATAATAGAGAATCCATGGACAAAGCGCCGGTAATAGCCTACTAATCCGAAGAAACACCATACCTCAGTTGCACTAGTAAGAGGTTCCCAATTAACCATTACTTCTATCTTTTTAGGATCTACATAAAAACCATCTGCTGAAATGACATGACCCAAGAATATAATTCTGTCAAGCCAACACTCACACTTGCTAAAATTGGCATACAACTGCTTAAATGCTATTTATACTCATCTTCGCTACTAGAATACATCAGGATACCATTGATAAATTTAATGAAAAACTTATCCGGATATCATTTGAATACTCGGTTCATCAAGTCCATGAAAGCAGCTAGTGTATTAGTTATCCCGAATGACATTACTAGAACTCAAAATGCCCATAGCGAGTTCTGAAAGTAATCTTAGGTATATCTGCTTCTATTACTTTCAATTGATGGTACCCAGATCTCAGGTCTATCTTGAAAAATACCCTGGCTTATCGTAATTGATAAAAAAGATCATTTATCTGAGGCAAAAGATGCTGCGAAATGGTAACCTAATTGAACTACTTATAATCAATACATAATCTCAAAGAACCATATTTCTTCTTCACGAATAACACTGATGCGCCCCATGGTGAAGATTTAGGCTTTATGAAACCTCTATCTAGCAATTCTTGTAATTGCAACTTCAATTGTTTCAACTCTACAAGAGCTATCTTGTAAGGAGCAAGAGATATGAGGGCTTGTTCGCGATTTTACACATTACACAAGCTTACATATCGCTCAAGTAGTATAAAAGATATCGAACCTATATAGACTTATTATTTATCATATTAATACCAGACTAGATCTACTTTACTAAAACTAAATAATTGATTTAATGAAGTTGTTTAATTAACTAATTAGAAAGTCAAAAATACAGAAAATAAAATATTTTGGAAAACCTTATGCGAGAACCTAGAGTTTCAAATTCACCTAAGCATGCAAACCATGAATTATTGCACTTTTCATTCAGTTGAGTATTTGTTATGGACTATTAACTTAAAACACGAATCTCACATCCCAATAAATTCAGGACGTGACCGACATGAGATAGTATAACTGTCTCACTGAGCCCATTGACATGTACATGCATGACGTGTCCTAATTCATAACTGAACTGTCTATTCTTGAATATATGCATGCATGATATGCAATTTATGTGAATTTACATGAAACATACTACACACAACATGATTTACACATGTTAATATCATTCAGCCTCATGGATTATCATGACAAATATGTAAATATGTGGACCTCTGATACTGTGTTCTTAATGACTGCAGCTGGTGTCCATCTTCTCTAAAACTTATCCTCTATATGCAATGAAATCCTGCAACACAAAACTGAAAGTGGGAGAGTAAGTCATATAAACGAGTTAATGAATGGACGCTATAAATGAAAGTAAAAACATAGAGTACATAACTGGTATAAATAATCTAATTTCAATGAGATTTTTAAAAGTATAAACTTACAAAGTCGTGAACACATACCATGAATCGAGAATCATGAATCGTAGATCTTGGAACATAAACTGTAAATCATGTACTATTAACATAAATATGAAATGTAAACAGTACACGTGAATGAAAAATCTGTAAGCATGGTTAGTAACATGAGATTATGAACTGACATCTGTAACATAAACTGAAACTACCAAAATGACATGAAACCTATATACATGACTTGAATTCGTAAACTTGAAATGAAAATTGTAATTATAATTGTAACAGTAATACGTGAACTTGTATACATGACTGAAAGTTGTATACGTGATAACATGTCTGAAAACATGATTTGGAAACTATGAACATGACTAGAACTGTAATCTTGAACTGAAAATAATAATTATGACTGTAACTGTGATACATAGACTTTAAACATGACTGGAATATGTGGACATAAACATGGAAATATGACTGAAAACTGTAAACATAACTTGAAAACTGTAGACATGAATCGTAAACTGTATCGTGAACATGAGAAATTATAAACATGAGATGATAACATATCATAAGCTTGTAACTGCACACACGACTGTAAACTGAAAACTCAAACTGTAATCATGAGCTGAAAATGTAATCATGAATGTAAACTATAAACATGACTGAAAACGATACCCATGAACTTAAACTAGTAAACTTGATCTCGAAAATTGTAAATTTGAAAAACATGCTTCATAAAATGACTCATAAAACTCTTGAAAACTCATATATAATGATCGAGATTGGACGTCTCCCCCGCATCACCATACTTATTGGGATTGGGTCATCACCCCCACGTATGCTTGCACATGTTTTAAATCATGAAAACACCACCAGCATCGTTGTTGGGGTTTTGGGCAAAGGGCGCGGCGGAAGCGCTGTTTGGGCGAAATCGTGATTTTAATTTTTTTTTTCAAATTACTGAATAAATTATTCAATATCTAATATGAATAATTTATTCATATTTCACCTAAACACATTTATTCGATATAAAATAAAGACATAATAAGGTAGAAACTTCGCAAAACCTTTACGAAAAATATTTTTTCGCAAAATGACGCAAAGCACATTTTTGACCGAACCGACCACTCAACACTTATGAGGACTGCTCAGGTCAGCCCCAATAGTGTTAGGGTAGTTCATGGACTGCCTGAAGAGTGACCAATTCACTGTTTGGGCAACAGTCACCTGGTTGGCTCAAAAGTCACCCGGTAACGCCGTTTTCACCGTTTTCGCTTATTTCAACTCCGAAATAATTTCCGGAAATTGTTCCAATACCCAAATCACATCCAAAAAATTAATATGACATCAATTTCATCAACATAAACTCAGATTTTCTAGAACTGATCCAGAAACCAAAAATGCCAATTTTTCATGCTTTAAATCCAATTTTTCAACATTAATCTAATTAATCAAAATACCAATCAAAGTCACCACACATGAACAACCCAAGAATAATTCTAGGCATTACAAGAGTGGTCATAACACTCTAGAATGACAACATATTATCAAATGATTAAATTGGACTAATATCACAATAATGTCAACTAAATTAACTTCACACATGCTCAACACTTCCAATTCCATCCTCCAAAACGAAAAGCCCTAAATTTATGAAAAGAAGAAACCCTAGATCTCACTAGATCATCAAGAAATAAGAAACAAAATTTCTAAGCTTAGGGATTTGTAGAATTACCGTTAATCCTCTCAATTCTTTACCTTTTTTTTTCTTGATTTTCTTCATTTCTTTCCTTGAATCATGAAGCATGATTTGGGAGCTATTTTGAGGAGTTCATTCGGCTATGGTGGAGTTCAAATGAAGAAAACAAAATTTCCAAAATAAAAAGGAGCATGACCGACTTTGGTAAGGGTAAAATGGTCATTTTTGAAAATTAAATCAATTAATTATAATAAGCTTTAATGTTAGCAAATCAAATTTGCACACATTAGGATTAATAAAATCATGCCGTGTGTTTCAATAATAATTAAACATATTTCGCAACATTTATGAAATATGAATATTATTTAACTATTCAAATATTGAACAATTAAATATCTAAATAATTAATTAATATAATTATTATATATATGTATTTTCTATTTATATTAAATAACAAATACATATATTTATGGCAGTGTCAAAGTCTTATTTGACAATTAATTAATATGTATCAAATCAAATTTTGTATCAAATACAAATATATATTAATTATTAAATGACCAAAATCCAATAATGCTTGTGTCATCGTTTAACCGATTAAACGATTCGAATTAACTCATTTAATTCGATGAAGTATTATGAATAATCTGTATTATTCATAACGCGTTGCCCAAGTGCTCAACGAGTACACTTCATATTGTGGGACTCTCTTAGTTTAGGTTTATCCGTCACGAAATCCAATTTCGTGTCCATAATTCACCCACTCATGAATTATGATGACCACAGATAATCTCGCTAAACTATGCAAGTCGAGGTCATTGCATACGTATAATCCATCCGTCACAGGCTATCCATATTATACATGGGATATAGATAAGAACGTCAAATCCGTTCGGTATAATATAGTCGACTTTCAATTTACGATCTCTAAAAAACACTCGGAACTGATTTACGAAGTTATACCGCATCCATGGATTTACTAGATCACAAACACGTGTAGGATGCCTATGCCCTGTACACAGGATTGACAGATCCTCCCTTGATACACACTGGATATCATGAGCATCAGTCCACACCCAACGAACAGGCGGAGGTCTGATATAAATAGATCGGTGACGTGATTGCCATCAAAGTGTGGAGGATAACTCATATATCCCATTGTGGTATCTCAAGTCGAAGGACCACTATGCTCGCTCAACTCGAGAATATTCCTATTGACGTTGGTGTACCATCTATTAGGAAATATTCGGTGAGTCATTCAGTGTCTATCAAATAAACACCTACATGTCTATACGAGTCTCCCGAGACTCATGGTTCATTGGGATAAACCATTGAACCAAGTCACGATACACGACATGTACTGGTCTCAACGGATTTTACTAACCGACTCGCGTTAGTAAATCTTGACCATGAACTTTATTTAAGGATATACATCTTATAGTGACGCTTCCCAATGTCAATTACAATCTACGTTGTAACTGCACACTACGTTGTAAATCCTAGGGTTTTTGTCTAATATACACGTATCACTAAATCAGATTTAGTTTCAATATAATCATAATTAGATATCTAATCGCAAATAGATCGAATATGTATATAAAAGACAAGAGGTGTTATCATTAAATAAGTAATATTATGGAAAATGTAATTGCTCGTATTCATGAATCAGACATAAATACGATCCGGATTGGCACTCCGAGCACCAACCCTAACAATTTCTCCCACTTGCTCTAGTGCCAATCCATGGTATCATATACACATTTCAATATATATCACATACTCATGGCCTTCAAGAGCTCATCTAGCACTCAAGAGGTAGGCAACAACAAGTAAGCCCGCTTTAACAAATTGAGTCCGTCCAACAAACTCAATGGTTTTCCTTAGCCAGCATCATTCATATTTTGTAGAATCCAAATTCCACATCAATATGACTCATGCTTTATATCAGTATTATGCTATAGCTATTGAGTTGTCTATGTATTTAGAGATCAAATCTAAATACTATGAGAAAACCGCAAACACTACACTAATATGAAAACTTCTAATCTATAGGGTCATTATGCAACTTCATAAGTCAATACTTCATAAGTTGCAATTGATTCCATTAGTTTAGTAGAATCATCGGTGACACTCCCACTGCATCTTTTCTGACTTTATATGACATAGACCATCTAATGTCATAATTAGGATCAAAACTAATAAATTCTACATGAATAAGAAACTCATTCTTAATATCTCTAAGATAACAAAGAACATGTTTCAAGACACATGCTATGGCCTACAACATATAAAAATAACTAGTAACAATTACAATTAAATTGATATCTTTAATCGCACATAATATAATATTCATTATGCCATCATCATATGATGCATCAGATTGACTAGACATTCCAATCAATCTCTCTTTCGACAAAGGAATCATCATTTATGAAAGATGAATACTATATATTTAAAAGACACGTTAACTGTCAAACATTTATACTAAATGTCATACAGATAGTCTTACTGTGTCTTTTATTAGATCATATCTAATATGTGACTAATGAGAGTATCTCACAAGTCTCTTAATTTTATATCATATATGAAACTTTATATCATATATAACTGAGACTACTCCACTGCTTTCACGAAGAAAAGAAGACTTAGGATATATAATCTTAGAAAGAAATTTTTACACTCCCACTGACCCTACTATCATATATGCATTCTCTATGTTTTGATAAAATCAGACAATTTGACTGTATCAAAATTATAGAATATAGATTTTCAGAAAGCTATCTGAGTCTACAATAGGCTCTATAAGTTAGTATATCAAAGTGTGATCTTAGCAGAATACAAACTCTAAGGCCATTCCGGAATGAACTCTTCAAACAAAGAAAACACAACGGATTTCTCATTCGAAGAAAACATTCAAGAACTCCACTTTGCATTCTTTAGCCAAAATACATAGTTTAATATCAACATTAACCAACAAATCTTTAATTGTTCAATTAGTGTGACTTGAGACAAGTTTTCTCAAAATCTACAATAGATTACTGAGTATAACTTTTCTCACTGTCATACTGATAAAGGTCAAACCTTTATCAAGCTCACTTTGCTTTTGCTGCGCAAATAATTTGCACATTTTATGAACTATTCATAACGAAAGCTTAATCAAGTTCAAAACTTGATCGTAGTAAGTTATGAACAATTTTAGATCTATGGTTCAATGGTTATTTCTGAAATCGATATCAAATATCGCTCCCACTATAAGTTTTAGGATAATTTTCTTCGATAAGAAAACAACAGAACAAATAAATATCAAATACTTCGCAAATGATTCTGACATCCCATTAAACTTATACGGAAGAAGTCTAAGGGTCTTTTCATCTTATAATTATGTAGTTCCACTTATAGTTTATCATTATCACATTTGACTTCAATAAGTCATGTATTTTTTACAATTGTCAACATCTGATGTTAACATACTAAGTAATAAAATAATTTTATTGCTCGGGATCGTAGAAAAATATTCTATCAAATAGTATACAATATTCTATTAAATAGATAAACCTTTCTTGTTCCTCCGAGGTGCAAGTACTTTCAATTATATATTAATTATACAAAAGAAAGTTTCAAATCTCAAACCTTTCAAGATTCGAATTGTCTACTTATACATATCATATAAGTAATTGTAGAAACGAATGGAACCTTAATTAAAGAGATGAATTAGTGTTACTGGAGCATAACCCCAAGATTATTGAAAACTAATTCGGTAACACTCAATATCAACGAATCAAATCATATAAGATTCAATTACTCCCACTGACCAATTCCATCAAGATGGAATCGTGGAAGTTTAATATTGAGTAAGGATCACATTCATTAAATAAATTTAGAACTAATTGCCATAAATTCACATGTTTGATCATATCAAACATTCTTGAACAATTCAAAGATTGACGATGAATTTTAAAATATAGTTTTCAACACTTCAAATAGAATATCTTTGAACTATTCAAAATATTCTATTTGCGTTTCATTAGAAACATATTGAAAGTTCTTGAACAATTCAAGACGTTCAATATATATTCTTTTATAAACATGTAACTAAGTCATGAAAATTCATTAACTAAGTTAAGAAGTAAAGAAAACTATCTAAGGTAATTTCTAATTCATTAAACTACATACATCCAATGTATTAGTCTAATAAATTTTGTGGCCCAATGATGATCATTGGTTAAATAAAATTTAATCACATCCTGAATACAATATTCATTAAATGGATAAGGATAAATTGTATGATCTCGTATCAGACCATCTTTTACCATACGAAATAAACATCTTATGCTTATGTGATAAAATCTCATAAAGCACTGTTCTAATATAAGTTATTTAGTTAACCGAATATTTTCTTAATGTCTATCTTTTCATTAATGACACTACTAGTCATATTAAAATATGTAACAACTGTTTATATAAAAAAGGGAACTATCCAATAGTCATAAGTTCTGATATCAAATATCAAAACATTTATTAAACATTATTTTAAATAACTAGACGAAAGATCTAGTATCCAATACCTATAGTTGTCGTATTGTGAGAATCAATATTCTCTATACATAACTATACACGTCTCCTTTATTAAGCTTTATAATTTATGTTCAATTATTCACAACAATTCCAAATGATTGATTAGCAAGCTGTGTTAGACACGTGACTTCTAAAAGTCACTAAAGCCAAGAAATGTCATTATACTAATGAGGTTTTCTTAATGCCAGTCAAGAATCTCGAGACATGAACTAATTTAAGTCAATTCTTAATGCATAAGAAACTATTCTTACTAGATAACTATATCCAAAACATATACTTATTTAGATTACTAATCGCGACTTAGAAACTAAGTTACTAACTGACCGACGTAATCACACCCGTATAACGCAAGCGCACGTATCGTTCAAGTAGTATAAAAAGTATCGATCTTACGAGGACTTAATACCTAAGCTATTAATTAATGAAGTCAAATTTTTACAAGTATCTAATGGATTGATTGTTTGATTGGGTGGTGACTTTAAAACTTAAAACAAGTAAATAAAATTGCTTGAAAGTAGATTGAAGAAAATTTAAATTTATAAAACTATCCAGGGTTATGAATCCTTCCAATATTTTTTAAAAGATGAAGTGGTTATTTTACGTTTGTGTAATATATTGGTTTATTAACCTGGAACACGAAATTATGTAAAAGCCTATTCCGATGGTCAAATACAAATACCCAGTATAACCCAATTAATCATATTCCTATGTTAACCAAGTTATCTGAATTCATTAAGATTAAGTTCCAATTATGGCTACCCCCGCCCGACAGGTATATTCCTATCCTGTAAGGAAATCTATTAAAGGGTTATCTATCCTCAAGGAAGATCGTGGGCTATTGAGTTTAAGGTCTTTAACCTAAAATCTTTTTTTTTTCAAGTTCATTTTAAGTTTACCAAATCAATCTTATTAATGGCCATTTAACAAGATGCATTAAGACTAAGGCTCAATAAATAAACCTTTATATTACCCACACCGTAATTTAACCCCTTATAAACGGGTGTTATTAGACTTCATCACAACCCCAGATAACTAACTTAGTTACGACACATAACTAGGGCTGGTAAAAACTTAAATAAAATAAAAGACATAAAGTAAATTGCTAGAAATTAATTGCTGAAAAGTAAATTGCTGAAAAGTAAATTGCTGAAAGGTAAATTGTTGAAAAGTAAATTGCTGAAAAGTAAATTAAGTAAAAGTACAATAAAAGAAAATACTGGGGGTTAGAAGATTCACTTTTATTACAACTATTTTAGATATCTCCCTTAATATAATATATTAACTTTGCGTGATAATTACCAACCAGACATATATGCGGTATCCTGATTAAGTCAAATTAATAATTAATTACCAACCGACCAACCAGGCGGTATCCATGCTTAGTCAGGTTAAAACCAATTTTATAATTAATTACCAACCAACTAATATGATAATATCCTCGTTAAGTCAGATTTTAAATAGTTATTATATTATAATTAAGGGAGATTAATATAAATAGCAATAGTAAAAGCTTTATCTTTTACCCCAGCAAATAGGAGTTACCTCATCATTGCGTAAAAAAGTAAAAAAAAAAAAAAACTGAAAAGTAAAGAAAAGAAAGTACTGTGCGTAAAAGTAAATTGCGGAAAGTAAAGACTGAAAAGTAAAGAAAAGAAAGTGCGAAAGCGAAAATTAATTATTGAAAGCTGTAAATAAACAAACAAGATACAATCTTCTTAGTTATTTTAAGGAATTTCAAAGAAGAAAGTATGAATTTACAAATGAAATAGCTTGGTATTTATAGGCAAAATTTTGCCTCCATCAAATCATCCACCAAATGCTTCACCAAATGCTCCACTAATTGCTCCACTAATTGCTCCACTCCACTAATTGCTCCATCAAATCCATTATTTATTTCTATCATGTTTGGTGGGAGCTTGACTATTTTTATTATTTATTTATTTATTTATTTATTTTTTTCTTTGAAAATGACTTTAATAACGACACATAACACACTTCCGGATGTTTCATCGATTTCGGTCATGAAATCTTCAGAATTCGAAATTATTTTGTTCTTCACAGTTGTAAATCTTTGAGTCTTCTTTAATCTGGAACTTGAATCAGCTCAATCTGATATTGGAGTAAAATGTTATGCCCAAAATACGACAATTGCACAAAATTGGAATTTTCGAAACTCCACTTCGTTAGAACACCCTTCCAAGTTTCCAATCTCCAAAATTAATATGTCAAATCCAATTTTTGCCCTTATTTGACCCACATTTCGTCCTAAATGATTTCATTGAGTCCCAATATTATTTTATCTGCAAAATAAACTAAAACACATCAAAACATTCATCAAATCCGAGAAACTAAACAAAATATTAAGTAAAAGGGGCGGTAAATATTGATATATTTTCTGCTCATCACTAACCATCTTGATTTTTTAAGAAAATGGAACAACAGTTCTCGATGGTTTGAACTAATCTAACAATATCTAAGTCTACTGTCATTCTAGAACATATTCTAAAAATACGCAACCATAAGTAAAGTCAGAAAACATATTCGAGTAATATGCTATGCAGTGGATTAGAAATATAATTCTATAAACAATATAGAATAAAGGAAAACAAAAGCAACAATTTCCAAAAAATTACGTACTGCCTTAGTTATGGATTTTTAACCCTGCAGTGTCTCCCACTACTTTACGTAATACCGTAATCCCCAACGGAGAACGAGAATTCAATAATTAAATTGAATCCCATAGTGAGAGTAGGATCCCATGAATATATTTTGACTCACATCTTTGGCACGGTCTCGCCTACGTATATTCATTAGGTAGACAACTCATTGTCAACACTCACCAGTGACTCCTGATTTTGGTCTTGACTGTTTCTCGTTATGACAGCTTTGACACGTTCACAAGGAGGCTTATCAAGGCTTCACTTGCCAATGACAAACTCAAGTTACCGATGTAGTCCTGACAACTTTGGTACGTTCAGGAATTTCACTTTCACTTGAATTTGTCTAGTATCAATATACAACTGGCATGGATAAAATTCTATCAACTACACCCTCACTGCTTTGGCACGATCTCAGATGCAGCCATAGAAAGTTACCCATAAACCGTTTTGACAAGACGGAGCAAGAAACATGCATCAAATACACGTTACTTTACAACATTATTTTAAACGGGGATATTCCACAAGGAAGCATTGCTCCACATCAAATGCAGAATTTTAATCTAAATAATTTTCTAAAAAACTCAATTCTACCTTAGAAAACATAACTCAATTTAACCATTAAATTTCGGTTACGTTTCTGTTAACGTAGAACCGAAAAGTGAAGAAATATATATATTACATGCATGTGTGAATATTAAAATTGGATTATATATAATATATCAAGCATGACTAATGTAATGGATAAAGCATCAGACCTGCTCTGATACCATTTTTGTTGGGGTTTTGGGCAAATGGCGCGGCGGAAGCGCTGTTCTGGCGAAATCATGATTTTAAAACTATTTCAAATTACCGAATAAATTATTTAATATCTAATATGAATAATTTATTCATATTTCTCCTAAACACATTTATTCGATATCAAATAAAGACATAAATAAGGAAGAAACTTCGCGAAACTTTTACGAAAAATATTTTTCCGCTAAATGACGCAAAACACGTTTTTGACCGAACCGACCACCCAACACTTATGAAGACTGCCCAAGTCAGCCAAAATAGTGTTAGGGCGGTTCATGGGCTGCCCGAATAGTGACCAATTCACTGTTTGGGCAGCCATCACCCGGTTGGCTCAAAAGTCACCTGGTAACGCCGTTTTTCACAATTTCGCTTATTTCAACTCTGAAATAATTTCCGGAAATTGTTCCAATACCCAAATCACATCCAAAATATTTATATGACATCAATTTCATCAACATAAACTCAGATTTTCCAGAACTAATCCAGAAACCAAAAATACCAATTTTTCATGCTTTAAATCCAATTTTCAACATTAATCTAATTAATCAAAATACCAATCAAAGTCACCACACATAAACAACCCAAGAATAATTCTAGGCATTACAAGATTGGCCATAACACTCTAGAATGACAACATATTATCAAATGATTAGGTTTATCCGTCACAAAATCCAATTTCGTGTCCATAATTCACCCACTCATGAATTATGACGACCTTATATAATCTCTCTAAACTATGCAAGTCGAGGTCATTGCATACGTATAATCCCTTCATCACAGGCTATCCATATTATACCTGGGATATAGATTAGAATGTCAAATCCGTTCGGTATAATATAGTCGACTTTCAATTTACGATCTCTAAATAACACTCAGAATTGATTTCCGAAGTTATACCACAACCATGGATTTACTAGATCACAAATACGTGTAGGATGTCTATGCCCTGTACAAAGGACTGACAGATCCTCTCTTGATACGCACTGGATATCATGAGCACCAGTCCTCACCCAACGAATAGACGGAGGTATGATCTAAATAGATCGGTGATGTGACTGCAATCAAAGTGTGGATGATAACTCATATATCCCACTTTGGTATCTCAAGTCGAAGGACCACTATGCTCGCTCAACTCGAGAAGATTCCTATTGACGTTGGTATACCATCTATTAGGAAATCTTCAATGAGTCATTCAGTGTCTATCAAATAAACACCTAAATATCTATACGAGTCTCCCGAGACTAATGGTTCATTGGGATAAACCATCAGACCAAGTCACGATACATGACATGTATTGGTCTCATCGGATTTTACTAACCGACCCGTGTTACTAAATCTTGACCATGAACTTTATTTAAGGATATACATCTTATAGTGACGCTTCCCAATGTCAATTACAATCTACGTTGTAACTGCACACTACGTTGTAAATCCTAGGGTCTTTGTCTAATATACACGTATCACTAAATCAGATTTAGTTTCAATCTAATCATTATTAGATATCTAATCGCAATTAGATCGAATATGTATATAAAAGACAAGAGGTGCTACCATTAAATAAGTAATATTATGGAAAATGGAATTGCTCGTATTCATGAATCGGACATAAATACGATCCAGATTGGCACTCCGAGCACCAACCCTAACAATTATGACATGGGGAAATAATTCCTACTTAACGAGACCTAGCACCGCATAAGCAGTGGATCGTGAACATGAACATGAGTATGCCTAAGAGGGTCACTGAAAGACCCTTAAGCCTACTGAAACATGAGCGAACCCGATGCGTTATATATAAGGGGACAATACTCTATTGATATTTTGAAAACATTTAATTTATTGTTCTTAAAAATCATTTACTAAAAAACTTAAACTAAGAATCATGAAAATCATGAACTGAAAATATATCTCGTGAAAACGTAAGCTGATGACATAACACCTAGAAGACATAAAATGAAAACATGTAAATCGTGGACTGTAAACATTGACGGTAAAACATGGACTGTGAACTGTAAAACATGAAACTTGATCTGTATAACGTGGAATGAAACTACATAGATCGTGACCTGACACATGTGAATCATGGACTGAAAAAATGAAGTCTGTAAGCTAAAAATCATAAACATCAACTACAAACTAAAAATATGAATTGAAAACTGTAAGCATATCTGTAAATTATAAACATATATGTAAACTGTAAACATATCCTGAAAACTACAACATGAACCGAAAAATATAACATGTACTAAAGCCAATGGATATGACTATAAACCGTATAATGGCTTGCAGACTGTAGATTATATGACATGACTTGTTAATTATGAAACAAAAACATAGAATGTAAACTGTAGACTTGTAACGTGAAATCATAACATGTGAACTTGATTTATGGAAAACATAAATTATGGACTATACACATGAACTGTAAACATGTAAGACATGGGTTGAAAGCATAAAAATCATGAATTGAAAACATGTAAATCATAAAATGATATATGTATTAGTTTATACATACAATGTTCATACAGAGTTCATTACATATTTTAGAATAGGTATGAGATGAATATCGTCAGAGTAGATTTCCTAACCAGTACCTCTATAATGGGAACACACAAGTTGAAAATGTAAAATTTAAACATGTGACGTGTAGAAGCAAACTGAAAACCAGTATACATGACTTGTGAAGACATGAACTATAATTCTGTGAACATAGATTATAAACTAGAAACGTAGGCCATGAGATACGACATGAAGATCATGAAACGTAATTTATATGACATGAAACATAAGTCGTAAATTATAGTACATAAAATGTAAATAAGGCGTATCACAATCGTAATAACTTGAAAATAATTTAAAGAAAATAACATTCACTCACAGATTTAGATTGTGACTGAACTTTTTCACGAAGTTGATGGCGATTGAAATTCCTGACGTCAATCTATAATTGATAAATCTTTGTTAGATTAGCAAGTACGAAATAATTTTCATATGATAAATCAAATGTGATATACATGTATATGCAACCTTACTGAAAAGAATTATTATTTTTAGATTGCCTATGAATTTTACAGAGTCTAATTCAGAGTTACGCAAGTCAAGACATTGAGATTCCAAAGTCTGCCTAATAGGTAGATGTTCGCTGCTCGACGATTAATTTTGAAAATTTGCCTTGTCGGTAACGAATCCATGGTTGATAATTTAAACACATAATCCCCATATGTGTCTAATGTATGTGGCTTTATACGAATCTTGATTTTGAATCCCGAAAATCAAGTTACAAGTAAATCTTTAAGGGCTATTCACGTGAAAAATAGAATCTAGTGAACTGCAGAGCGGCCACTTTATAAAATTCGTTTTAAATTCATATTTGACCCAAAAATTTTGATTTTTGGATATGTTAAACCTTATTTTGTATGGTTCACACAGATATTTATGGTGCCTCAAACGGATGCATAAAACTTGAGTTATAAGCAAAACAGCATGACCTATTCAAGATACATGACATCGGATCTATTGCCCCAGTTCTCCAACAGCTCATTGCCCTAATAATTTACTTAATTCAACCAACAACATACAACACCAAGCCATAACAACCATGATTCCCCTCATCCTATAGTTTCCGCTAAGATATCAATTTTCTCAAACTTGTTAATTCTAACCAAATTAATGCATAACTCATGTCATAACATCAATATAAGCATAAGTAAACATTTTAATGAGCTAAAACATGCAAAATGAACCAAAACTAATCTTAGGTTTTCCATGAATTCAAAATTGGGAACTTGAAGTTTCATGCTAAGGATTGTAAAATCAATGGAGCAAGAAATGAAGACTTATTATTCTTTGAAAATTGCTTGAACAAGCAACAAAATCAACTCTTGATTAGCAAGTTGGCGTGACCAAGAGGAGGAAAATTTTGTGTTGTGGTGTGTGTGTGTGTAGTTTCGTGAGGGGTTGAAGAAGAAAAGAAAACATTGACTCAATTTATTTAAGGAAAATGATATATGTACCAACTTTTATCCCTACTCTCTCACTGTAGCTACAGTGAGTTACTGTAGCTCACTGTAGCTACAGTGAGAGAGTAGGGATAATTTTAAGGATAAAAGTTGGTACATATATCATTTCCCTTTATTTAAATCACAAATGAAAGATTTTTTATGATTAAAATATTAATATAAATTTGGCACATGATAAAATTACGGTGCAATTCCCGTCACTGTGCAGAATAGGTAGAAAAGTGCTCAATTTTGACTTGGTTTTGTTTAAAATTTGGACAAATGATTAACATGAAAGTTGTAGCTCTATACCTTTGCTTTCTAAAGGTACCAAGAGAAGGGAAAACAAACATTGGTAGCTCAAGTTATGACCAAAATTCCAAGGGCTATCCATTGATGTAAATGAAATAAATAAGTACTAAAGTTATGAGAATTTTACCGGGTTTCCGAAAAATTCTACGAACACGAACTCACTCACGCATGATTTTATGCTAGATAATGCTTCATACATTCAGGAAATGACTATCATGATCACTTCATTATAACCGAGGTGTTACAACGAATTTATCTACAAGTCTCTTCCGATGGTCAGGTAGAAATACATAACTTAATTCTATTAACTATATTCCTATGATAATTAATTTAAGTTAAACTCATTAAGTTCAAGTTCTAATATTGGACATGCATGCCCTGCATGTATATTCCTATCATTCACAAAAATTGATTCAGTGAATGTGATCACGAGCTATTAATTCCCAATGCTAAACCCAAATTCCTTTTTCCAAGTTCCTAGGGGTTTACTACAACTATCTAATTGGTGATCAAACAACAAAATGTATTAAGAAAATAGAATAATAAATAATATAATAATGAATTCAAAAGAATAAAAAGATACAAATTTAATAAAATAATATACTTAAGATCAATTATCCTATTGGTGATCAGACAATAGAATGCATTAAGAACCGAGAATAATAAATAATCCAATAACGAATTCAAAAGAATAAAAAGATACAAATTGAATTAAATAATATGCTTAGGATCCATTACAATCATAGATAAATGAATTAGTTACACATGATTATCATTAGACTTATATAATCCATTATTATAAAGTAAGAATTCATAAATGTAAAACTGGAAAAGAAAAGGAAGAATGATCTCTTGTTGCTATCTTCAGCTTCAAACTCCAGTTCTGGTCAAGATTGTGATTCTTGCCTTGCTCTGAGTGTTTTCCTCTACTTTGTGGTCTCCAAAAGTATGTTCCTTAGAGTTAAGATGAACTTATTCTTTTATAGGGGCTGATGAGACCTTTCATTCTCAATAAATTGGAAATCTTCTTGCAGAAGAAATCGGGGTCATGTCGCGACGCGTATGGAACTGCGAGCGACACAACGTAACATTCTATTTCAAAATTGAACTATGGTGCATCGTGACGTGTAAAGTTGCATCATGACACACACTCTACGTTACAAAAGATGACCTATTTTCGCTATGATTTTATCGATTTTTCGCTTGATAAGTCAAACTTGGTTTTATTATAATCCGAACTTATAAAACATACTCAAAACATATTAAAACGCTCATAAATCTTGAATTAACGCACAAAATATAAGATAAAGGACTGTAAATATAGATATATTGATCATTCATTAATGTTGTACTAGGAATTATATCAATATTGAATTCTAACTCCCTATCTAGTGGGAAACCAAGTAGTTCATCAGGAAATACATTAACAAATTCTACCACAATAGGAATCTTATGCAATTCTTATATACCCATACTAGTATCAATCACGTGAGCTAGATAGACATCACAACCCTTCCTTAGCATCTTATTGTCCTATATAATAGTGATCACACATGAGGGAATAAGACGTCTCTCTCTTAAATGAAAATTTCTACCCATCTGGACCTTCAAACACCACTACTTTCTCATGACAATTTACTATAGCATGATGATAAGATAATCAGTATATGCTAGTATGACATCAAAATCATGTATCTACATGAAAATCAAGTTGGCTAACAACTCATGCTCACCAACATGTATTACACATCCTTTATGAACTTGCTTAGCAATAATGGAATACTCGACATAAGTAGCAATAACTAACTCACAATATATTTTCCGTCCCTATCAGCATGCAATGTAAATGGTTTTGAAACAAAAAAATATGTAGCAACAAGATGAATAAGTATCTGGGCCTTTAAACAATATACCAGTGATGGCGCTGCTGAAGCCTCATACTAGATCATAGGAAACACCCCAATCTGGGCTATAGGTCTACTAGTATAACCACATGAAGTGGCTTTACTATACGTACTTGCACCTGTATGAATTCCAAAGTCTGAACTCGAATCCCACTATAATCTTGAGAGATTCTAAAATCCTAAGCTAGAGGAATATCTTTTCTCTGAACCCGTCCACTGTTCCTTAGAATTAGGAAAATCTCCCTTCATGTGGCTCGGTTCCCCACATGAATAACAAATATTTGAGCTCATTCTGGACTCTCCATAATGATGTCTTCCCTAAATAGCACATGATGTGAATCTTCTGCCCCAAGCTTGACCTTACTGGCCATTAGGAGTTCAGATGGATGGTGCTATCACTGAACCCTGACTAGACATTGATCTAGCTTGCTTATGAGGCTGTCTTGAGCTCATCTGATAACTGTCAATACGTCTGGAGTCACTCCTCTTTTTTTTTTTTTTGGTTTCCTTCTCTAGTAGATCCATGCTTCATATTTCTCTTATTCCTCTGATAGTTGTGCTCAATCTGCCATTCTTTCTCTACAAACTCTATTCTTCTAGCATAACTAGCCATCTCATTCTAGATCTCATTTCAACATTACCCGTTAAGGAAGTAATCCATCTTTCCCTCCTCATTGTCCCTCAAGTAAGGAACAAATCGTACTAGCTCATGGAAGAGAGTGTCATATTGATTTATCAGTACGACTACCTTAAGTCCGATATTAGAATTCCCCCATCTTATCTATAAAAGCAGAATTCATATAATTGGCTATGGATTCACTCTTGAACTTCTCCCAAGTCATCAGATTACCTACCATGAATTTACCCTATATATTGTGCCACCATTTGTCAGCCTGCTCAGTTAGATGTCGATACACAAGATGACATTTCTGCTCATCGTTTAATCTCATCAACTCAAAGGCTTTTCCACCATGTCTAAGAAATTCCTAGCCACTATAGGGTATTTCTTCCTATTGAACTCAACAACTTCACTTTCTTTTGCATTTTTTGCATTACTCCCATCTTTCACTCCAGAAGCCACCTAAGCTGGACCATATCCATAGGCATGAGGATATTAATAAGGATAAGCATATGCGTCAGGAGGAATATTCGAAGGCACCCACCTGTGGTGGAGCATAGTAAGATGGATGGGGATAATAAATCGGAGAAGGTAGAAGGTAAACCTAATACGTTGGAGGAGGTGAATGATGGTGCTGTGGAGGCACTGGAATAGTTCCTCAATTTTCCATAGGGGTTGAAGGAATATAACTAATAGGAGGATGGTATGGCAGTGTACTATTGATGAGAACAGAGGTATGCAAAGTGCCCACCTCATAATGGATAAGGTTCCGTTCAAAGGATTCCTCGACATAAGAATCAACCTCCTTATCAATTGGAAGTGCCCTAGAAAGCTAGCCAACATCAGTTATCCTCCACATGCAGACTCAACATGTACCTCGTACTTTGGAATCTAGAGGCTTCTAAAAACATATAAAATACATTAACTGCTAATAAATATAGAGTAATCTATAATGTACTAGAAATGTCTACAAAATCTATGAACCTATGACCTATCCCCCGAGGTAGAATATGGGTGATATGGAGACATGAAACTGATAAAGTTTCTCTTGTAATATGAATTAATTCCCTAAAATACAATGCTCAACATAATATGATCATCATAATCATCATTATAAATATATAAGATCTCCATGATCCACCTCAATAAAATCATCCATATAAATATATACATCAATGTATCAAATTTAGGCTCCATGACCAAATCAAAATAATACATTTATGTAGGGAAAAAATATCTAATCCTTCATCTCAAAATACATAATAAAATGCTATACTATTGGCCCAACCTTTCTCTATAAGCAGAATAGATGAAGAAACAACAGAGAATAAAATAGAGTATCTAAAAATCTTTTGAACCTGTAAAATGAAGAAAAAAGTAAGCTCACGCTTAGGGCATTTGCTCACAGTTTAGTGTCATGGATAAATAGATAACAAAGTGGATCGAATAAGGCTTCCATTATATAAATAATTACCTAAATCTGTAAACTGACGTATAAAATATTTCCTGAAAATCATAAGTATCATTTATTATGAATCTCATTTCTATATGAGAATACTCTGTACAACTAAAATAGTTCATTCATCTATATACACACTTATGACATAACGACAAAGTTGGCAACATAAGACTTTCCCACAATAATAATTGGCATCTGGAGTAAAATTGGCAATATGAGACCTTATCTCACGATAAATATATCTGGCATGTAAACGTATATAGAGTGTATCCTAGCATAAAAATTATTTTTAAAACATTTGCTCATTTATCTCAAAAGTCATGAAATCATTTTCATATACTACAAACTTATGATTTCTAACATAATTAATGTTCGATCCATTTTTTAATAGAAAAATATAAACTTTTCAAAACTAAATCATTTAATGTATACTTAAAATTTATTTAAAGAAAACATACATAACTATATACTTTTAAAAAATATCAATATTACAAACTTATCCACACACCTCATGAATTATACTACTGAAAAGAGAAACTACGTAGCAGGGCCATCCCCGCCAATGTTGTCTTAATCACCTAAAGAGACATAAGAATATGTCGTAAGTAACATCACTCTAACTAAGAGTAGATGAAAGAATATGCAAGAAACATGACTTAAATGCTCTCATGATCCTGATGGGATTTCGACAGAGTTTCGTCTATAATATAAACTTCCATTATACAATTCATCATCATCAAACTTACAATGATATTCAATTCTCAATATACACACATCCATATATCAATTTAACATCATTAGCCCAAATCTTGGGCCTATAATAACTTTCCGCACTCATTTTTACTCGATTATATTTTTTTGATTAAGTCCGTAATTCACTTCTAACTATACAACATCCATTTGAATAGTCTAAGTAAGTAAATTAACCACATTTTAAGGCTAATTAGGTTCCGAAACATATATTGCGCATAAATCGAATATAAAGATGAATTATATGAAAATCGAGAGTTTGAGGTCCATTACTATGCATAAGGGTCAGGACTGTTGGAGTTGGTGCTTGGAGTGCCAATCTGAATTGTATATTTTTTTTATTTATTAATAAAAATTTTCATTTCATACCTTATTAATAGTATTGTCATTATGCATATTAGATTGATGTATAGATATGTTAAGAATGACATCGACCTTAGAATAGTCTTGTAGTAATATTGGAGACTAGGTGGACCGAAATTGGGATAAATGTTACTATTGTAAATTATTCTTAAAGTGTATATATATTCATAGTCGTTGGTTTTGGAATACGGTCAAATTCTTATAACCTACAAGACTAGCACATGTCGTATATTGGAATTGGAGTTCCAATGGTTTAACCCGATATACCATGAGTTTTGAAAACTCGTATAGATGTGTGGATATTGGTTGGACTAAATAATGAATGACTCACAAGTGATTCCTAATAGTTGGAAGTACACACCATCGTCAATATGAATCTCATCGAGTCGAGTAGCATATGTAATCCTTTGACTATAGGATATCATTGATTTTGTGTGAGATCCTCCACACTTTGATGCCATGTATGTCAGAAACCTTTCATGGTCTGGCCTCTAGATGTTCGTTGGGTGTGGACCGATGCACTCAGTAATCAAGTGCGAAGCAATATAGGATTCGTAAGCCCGTATGTGTACCATAAGAGGTTTATGTATCCATGTGAGTAAAGTCACAATTCTTAAAGCTTTGGCCAAAGTCGATCACCTCGGGTGGATCGCATCAGTTATGAAGAAGCGTGGACATGTCGACATGAGATGTACACCTCAGAAACTTGACGGTACATTCTATGTTTCCTAAACACAACTCAGATAGCCTATGACAGAGGGATTGTTAAACATATATGATGACCTCGACTTGTATAGTTCAGAAAGGTCATTCGTGTTCTTCGCGAATTCAGAGGTGGCCAAATACATACATATTAACTAGGCTTATATGACGAACTTGTCTGAACTTAGAGAGTCCTAATATGAAGTTTGCTTGTTGAGCACTTGAGTAGCCGATTAATTTTGATAAAAGATAAAATTCGATATTATAATTATCAACTAAGATAATCAAGTGTTATTGGATAACATTGATTTTTTACTTGGACCTAATTGAATTAATTGGATTAATTCAATAATTACACAAGGGCTTATTTGTAAAATCATAATTTTCTCTACCATTTGAGGATATTATGATAATTGTAAGTATGCAATAATAGATGGTTTTGGCTTGATTTATCTTGATTACCCTAGATTACACTTATACTTTCAGACTTAGTGTATGAATGTCATACACAAGATGATTTAAGTCTGAAGTTGATAATCTAAAAGTGTCCACAGAGAGCAAACAAAGCAGGTACTTTGTTTGTGATTAATCTATAGCTGCGGTCCATTCTATAATTGTATGGCGACCTTGATCCGGGATCGTCCATGTGGAGACATGATAATGAATGCACCTTGTATGATGTGATCATATAGGACTGGACCCAGATAGAAATGACTTTATTATAATATCCGTTAAATAAAGAAATTCATTTCCATATACTAGATGGTCATATATGGATTAATCTTAATCCTGAGTGTACTAGAAACTTATGCATGGCAGACTATGCCCTTTGATTTACAAAGGTGAGGATGGTGTAGCAGTCCCGACCAATAGCTACGTACTTTAGGGGCATGGTCTGGTGTGTAGCTGGGGACGTTTTACATAGATATGGAGTTCACTCCTTCTTGCGAGAAGTAGATGAGTATATTCCTTAAGGGTTGATTCGGTACTTGAACGGTTAGAGCGCTCAAGTCTTTCTATTATTAATAGAAAGATTAAAATTCATAATGGTTATGAATAAATTGTTCATTAGAGAATCAATGGTACTTAATGTAAAAATAATTAGAGGGGTATAACAGACATTATGACCCAGATCTAATTACGAAATAATCGTGAAAGGTTAATCCATATGTAGTGACTATATCGATGGACACCGCGTTGGTTCGGCTTAATATACTATCTGAGGCAACAAGAGTGCAGCTTCAGGTTTTTAGTGGAATAACCATGAGTTAATAATTCAGAATATTTAATTAAGAGCTTAATTAATATTTCGAGATTATTGGAGCTCGAAATCGTAGGTCCATTTGGTCCCCCTGCTAGCTCAATACTGTAGCGAATTTAGTATAATTGGATAGTCCAATTATATACTCACATATGTAAAAATATTATTAATATGATTAATGATATTATTTGTCACACTTGAAACTATATATTAAAAATTAATATATGATTTTAATAATTATATGATAATTATTAAATTTATAAAATTAAATTATATTTGATATAATTTAATAAGACCATTATTGGAATTTCAAGCTTTGGGTTTTGGAAACACTTGATTACTTTTGGAAGTTATATTTTTCAAAAGGATTAATTGAATATTTAATTTTGTAACATTTTATCATTAAGGTAATTAAGATTGTTGTTACAAAATTTTTGATTTTCACACATCCATGGCCGAATTTTTGAAGAGAGGAAAGGGAAGGGTTTTGTGATTTTTTAGAAGTTAGAAACCCTAGGTATAAAAAAGAAATGTGATTTTCTTTTGTAACCTAATTCGTTCTAACCCTAGCCTTCATCTTCTTCTTCTCAATTCTCTCTCAAGTGTTTAGAAAATCCAAAAGAAAGAACAAGAAGAAATTAAAAATAAAAACCAAGTGTGATTCCATCTTTAAAACGTTTAGGGATTATTTTGTGAGTTTAGCCCATACTAGTTTCCGTTGGTAATGAGATATCGCTCGGAAGACTTTGTGATGTCGAAAAAATAATCATCTTCATTTTTTTCTTGTTTGGTACTTGACAGTGAGGCTTATTTTTGCTCATTACCACCATTTATTTGGTAAAACGGAATACGATTTGGTTTCGTTTTAATCCCGAATTTTTGGGGGAACATATAATGGTGTTTTGGGGCTGTGTTCAAATGAAAAATGAGAACTGAAACACAGCCATTGTCCATGTTGTTGGGAAGCGGCCGCGAGTGCGCACCAGAAAATTAAAATTATTATGCCGCTTTCCCTTTGCCCAAGACCCATTTGTTTTGATTATTCTACAAGCCTAGGCATGTTACTATATATTCTAAGCATAAAACTCATAAAACATGCAAAGAACATAAACCTAAACATGCTAACTATCATAAGAACTTTAAATAAATTAAAGAAAGAACAAGACTTACTTGAACCGTAAACTCCTCCAGTTCTCCCTCCATTCTTTATCACAGTACATCGTGACGCCATTTTTTATCGCGGGAAGCACTTCCAGCTCCGTGAAGAACTTCTTTATCCAGACTATTTCTTTAGCAGCCTCAGATGCTGCAATATACTCGGCTTCAGTGGTGGAGTCCGCTGTAGTTGACTACTGGTAGCTTTTCCAACTGATAGCACCGCCATTCAAAGTAAACAGATATTCTGTTTGCAATCTGCTGTTATCCCTATCGGTCTGAGAGCTCGCATCACAGTAACCAATGACTTTCATCTCAGAACAATCTCTTTATGTCAAAAACACATCCTTAGTTCTTCTCAGATACTTGAGGATTGTTTTGACAGCTGCCCAGTGTTGCTGACCAGGATTTGCCTGATACCTGCTCGTTATGCTGAGAGCATAAGAGACACCAGGTCTTGTACGTAACATGGCGTACATGATCGATCATATTGCTGAAGCATAAGGGATCCTACTCATACGCTCTCTATCTGAAGGAGTATATGGACATTGCTCCTTAGATAATTTGATTCCATGACAAGTAGGTAAATTACCTCTTTTGGAATCTTCCATTTTGAATCTTTTCAAAACTTTATCAATGTACTTAGATTGAGAAAATCCTAACAACCTCTTAGATCTATTACGGTATATCTTAATGTCGATGATGTAGGCTGCTTCTCCCAAATCTTTCATGGAGAAATTCTGAGATAACCATTGTTTGGTGGCTTGCATCATGGGAATATCATTCCCGATGATTAATATGTCATCGACATATAATACAAGAAATACAACAACACTCCCACCACTTTTCCTATAAACACAAGGCTCGTCTACATTTTGGATGAAGTCAAATTCTTTGATTGTCTCATCAAATCGTATATTCCAACTTCTGGAGGCTTGCTTAAGTCCATAAATGGATCGTTTAAGCTTGCATACTTTATTATGATCATCCTTAGATGCAAACGCCTCAGGTTATGTCATATAGACTTCTCTACGAGGTTCCCATTAAGGAAAGCTGTTTTGACATCCATCTGCCAATTCTCATAATCAAAGTGTGTAGCTAGTGCCAGTAAAATTCGAATGGACTTTATCATTGTAACAGGCGAGAAGGTTTCGTCATGTCAATTCCTTGGATTTGTCTATAACCTTTCGCCACCAACGTAGCCTTATAGGTTTGGATGTTGCCTTCTGCATCAGTTTTACGCTTGTAAATCCACTTGCAGCCTATGGGTTTTATCCCTTCAGGTGTATCTACCAAGTCCAAGACTTGATTCTTATACATACAGTCTATTTCGGGTTTCATGGCCTCAAGCCACTTGACTGAATAAATGTCACACATTGCTTCGTCATAACTGGTGGGATCGTCATTATCAATGACCTAATCATGTTCCTCATCAATATGGAAACCATATCTTTCAGGCTCATGTATTTCCATACCAGACCTTCTGAGTTCATAACCTTGTGGTTGTTCCGTCACTGCCCTTTTGAGGGGCCTGTGGTTTAGTTCTATGTTAGTTTGTTCTTCTTATACCTCATCGAGGTCAAGTCTACTCCCACTATATTTCTTGAGAAGGAATTCATTCTCTAGAAATTTAGCATTTCGTGAGACAAATGTTCTTTGTTCATTTGGGACGTAGAACACGTATGCTCTTAAGTTCAAGGCATATCCTACAAACTTACATTTAACTGCCCTATCATCCAATTTGTTAGTTTGTGTGAGCTTGACCTATTCGTCACATCCCCAATTCTTAGATAACTAAGACTAGGACGTTTCTCTGACCATAACTCATATAGTGTTTGACTAACAGTCTTGCAAGGAAATTGGTTTAGTAGTAGTGTTGCAGTTTCTAAAGCAAGACCCCAAAATGAAAGATGTAGATCCGTGTCTGGCATCATTGATCGGACCATATCTAATAATGTCCGATTTCTCCTTTCGGAGACCCCATTATACTGTGGAGTTCCCGGAGGAGTCCACTGGGAAACAATGCCATTTTCTCTCAAGTAATCTTGAAAGTTGTTACTTAAGTATTCACCACCTCAGTCAGACCTTAGTGACTTAATACTTTTATTAAGCTGGTTTTCTACTTCAGCCTTGAAGTCTTTGAATTTCTCAAAGGCTTCAGATTTGTACCGCATAAGGTTCACATACCCATATCGTGAATGATTATCGAGAAATGTAATGAAGTATGAGAATCCACTTCTAGCGGTGACTGATATTGGTCCGCCTACATCAAAGTGTATGAGTTCTAATGTCTCCGCTGCACGCTGTCCTTTACCTTTGAAGGGTAATTTGGTCATTTTATCAAGTAAACAAGACTCACAAGTTCCATAAGGTTTATATTTGAAGGGTTTGAAATACCCATCCTTATGTAGCTTAGTTAATCTTGTTTCATTGATATGACCTAAGCGACTGTGCCATAAAAGTGATTCATTGAGATTATTCGAGCTAACGTTGTATATATTAGAGGTTGAACATTCTTTGTTAATTTGTAAGACATAGATACCATTATTCAAAATACCATCTTTATATTTTATTTCATTGAAATAAATAGAACATTCATTACAATTTATTAGGCATGAAAATCCTTTATTACATAAAGAAGAAATTGAAATGATGTTCTTTACTAGAGAAGGTACATAAACACAATCTTCTAAGTTTAAAACTAAACCATTCTGCAAAACTAATGAATAAGTCCCCACGCACAATGCAGCCAGTTTTGCTCCATTACCCATGCGTAAGTCAACCTCCCCATGACGGAGTCTCCTACTGTTTCTCAAGCCCTGCATATTATTACACAAGTGAGTCCCACAACCGGTGTCAAACACCCAAGTAGAAGGTTCAGAGTTTTGAGAATATAGTTCAATCATATACAACATACCTGAAGTAATGGGCTTCTTGGCCCTTTGGGCTTCCTTAGCTTCCTTGGCTTTCAAGGATCTGCAGTTTTTCTTCCAATGACCCTTCTTTCCACAAAAGAAACATTTCATATTTCCCTTTTTCTTCTCCACCTTACCATTGGGCTTTAGGTGATCTGGAGCCTTGGCATTGCCCTTATTTTTCTTTGGGCATCGTGGCTTCAGGTTCGTACCCATAAGCATGACGGAGGTTTTAAGCTCCAGTTTCAAGTCATTCTCTGCTTGCTTTATCAGATTGTGCAATTCTGCTAAAGTAGCTTCTTTATCAGACATATGAAACTACATAATAAAGTTAGAGAATTCTTTTGGTAATGACTGAAGAATTAGATTGTGACCTATCTCATGATCCATGATGAACCCGAGGTTGGCCAATTTTTAAATGTGGCCAATCATCTTAAGAACATGTCCACTAACATATCATTCCTTATACATTATTTGGAATAAGGCAGATGACACTTGGAATCTCACGGTATGAACAGAAGTTGCATACAACTTCTTCAAGTGAAGGATGATGGTTTGAGCATCCATATCTTCGTGAGCTTTCTGAAGTTCATCCGACATAGAGCCAAGCATTATGCAAACTGTTTGCTCATCATCATCGACGTGTTTCTTCCAAGTATCAAATGTATCTTGGTCAGTATCTTCTGCGGGTTCAGGGGGAAATGGTCTTTCAAGAACATATAAAATATTTTCTTGTCGTAAGATAATTTTAATGTTTCTAAACTAGTCATTGTAGTTGTCCCCTTTGAGCTTATGCTTATCAAGGATGGAACGAAGTGATACTCTTTTTTTTCCATTTGAATGTTTGTGAAATATTTTAACCCACATGTTAAGAGAAAATGTTAAAATTAGGAATATATTTTCATTAATGTTTCATAATAATATGAGCCTTTAATATTATGAAGTTGCTCCCACTCAATTGGTTTAAAATTTTAAGCAAATCACATCAACCTAATATGATGGATTTCTTGTGGGCAAGGATCCCATTATCATCATTTCATAACTCCGACTAGGGTCGGTCGTTATAAAATACGATAATTAAGTAGGTTCCCAACCAATTTATGATATAAATCACAATTCCTTGATCATTGGGTTGGGCAATCAAACATGTCATAGCTTATGCTAGTCCTTGTGGACACCCAATCTTTGCCACTAAGTTATAAGACCACGCCTAAGGGTCGCTGCGTCTTATGACTCATAAAATTCAAACCCTTGTCAATAGTATGATTTAGGGACAAATTGGTATTGACCAGTCTGGTAAAGCCTAGTCCTGCCAATACGGTTTAAGCCCTTTGGGTCTATACTTTACAATGGGGGGCAAATTTTTAGACTTAAATTATTATTGAGGATTTTAGCAAGTTTAAGTGAATAACTGTCAAATGGATTCCTCCATTAAAAATTCCACAGAGGGAGGGTGGAGCGAACTCTCTTAAATACCCTTACCTCTTAGGCTCTTATTGCCTTGGTGACATGAATAAATAATAGATCCTCCAAATTAGTCCAACACTTTAAATATATTTTAAGGTAAGCTTTGAGTAAATGATTATCTAGATGTCTTCACAGCTTTTTCTTTTGGCTATAAAAAGATAGTGAGTGAAAGAAAACACCAAATCATTATCTAACTCTAGTAATACCTTTGGTTAAATTAACTTTAGTTTGGAAAGTTTTATTAACCCCTTGGTCCCAACCCACTTGTATCTTTTATAATGTCTTTTATTATAAACAAGTGATTTATATTTATTAGCCTTAAAGGTAATAAATCTCTAAGTTCATCACATAATAATTACTTAGCTAATGGATAAGCAATACACTATCTATTTCTTAGAAAGTCTCTAGATGCTTGCACCCTAAAATAATCATGCCAATTCTAATCATACATAGAATCATCAAGTATATGAGTTTTCATATGTTGGAATTATTTTAGGCATTAAATAACTTTGATTAATATTTAATTATGATATTGCATTTTATTTTATTCAAATAAATTTATTATTCACGTTTTTCTACAGACGCGTGAACTTTAAATGGAATTTCACAATTCAAATCTTAACCAAATCATGCAAAACTTGTGCCTAAAATTAAGTCAGGGTGTTAGATTTCCAAAGAGCTTTTAAACACCCAATTTTGAGTTCAAATGAGAGAGAATTAATCAAAACAAAAACGGCGCGCTGATACCACTGTTGGAGAGCGGCCGTGAGTGCGCAGCGGAAAAATCAAAAATTGTGATGCCGCTATTCCTTTGCCCAAGACCCATTTGTTTTGATTATTCTACAAGCCTAGACATGTTACTATATATTCTAAGCATAAAAACTCATAAAACATGCAAAGAACATACCTAAACATGCTAACTATCATAAGAACTCTAATTAAAATAAATGAAGCAAAAAACTTACTTGAACCGAAGACTCCTCCAGTCCTCCCTCCAATCTACAAGCTTTTCTCGAACTTAACAAGATCTTCCACATTCCAAAGAGCCACCCAAGTGTGTAGCCTCCAAATATGCACACATCAAAGCCAAAACTCAATGGCAAAACTACGCCTTGAGTGCACATGTATTTTTCCCTTGGTGCTAGCCTAGACAAATACCTCAAAAACTTTTAACTTGAGGTTCCTCTAGTCAATTAGACTTAAGGATCCTCAAAATCAGTGGCTTACTCTTAAAATTTAGTGTTTCTCACTTATATAAACCCAACATATGAAAGGTTTGGTGTAAAAATTTGTGAAGAATTCTTTGGGTTTATTTAGTGCTCCAAAGAGAACAAAATTAATTAAGAATCTGATGTGAGATAAAAGCTAATTTAATCTTAGCCATTGTATTTTAATTTAGTGGTTTAATGAGATTATAAAACCCTAATAAGAGTTTGGGCTGAATTGGAATTGAAAACAAATAACAAAAAAAAAATATGAGATCCGAGTTATTAAGTCTATAAGGGTGTTTTAACACCTAGTGCCCTAAAGCCAACTGGTTTGGGAGTCACTGGCCCAAAGCTCGCTACATGGATCAAAGATGCTGTAAGAATATATATATCTGAAGTCTGAGTAATTAAGTCTGTAGGGGTGTCTTAACACCTGGTGCCCTAAAGCCAACTGGTTTGGGAGCCACCGACCCAACACTCGCTACATAGATGGAAGATATTGTATAAAAATAAAATAAAAATAAAAAATAAAAAATAAAAAAAATCAGAAAAATTATTCCATTGCTACAAAAATGTGTGAATTCTGATAAAACTTCAGGACAAAAATATTACTCTCTTATCAACTGCACTTGTGACTGTTGTGGGAAAAAATGAGTTGTTTAATATTTTGTCGGCTGTGTATATGGAGAATGGTAAATATAATAGGAGAATTTACTTATTCAGTAATTTAGAAAGAAAGAAAACAACTAGTAACTTGGAGTAGAAGTTTCACCTGATTAGTCACTAACTTCTTTATTATCTTTTCGCTTGTCTTTTTGCTTTTGTGTGCATTAGTTTTACTTTCTTTTTACTTTTGTAAAATGTTTGTGGGTATCATTGCTGTAAACCCTCACGAGACTACAACTCGTCCACTAGGGACACCTAGGGGTTTAAAGGCTTGTTGCATACGCTAAATGCAACCGTGATCCCTACGAAAGTGGCTTAGTTAAATTTTATTTTAAAAATGTTTATGTTATTTTATTCTATGTTTTGCTCGAGGACTAACAAAATGTTAGGTTTGGGGAGTGTGATGAGTGGTAATTATATCAATATTTCCCACTCATTTAACCTAATATTTTATATAGTTTCTTGAGTTTTGTGAATATTTTGATGTGTTTTGTATTATTTTGTAGATAAATAAAGTTTCAAGACTATCTAGAGGTGATTTGGGCCCAAAACAGTGAAAATTGGACAAAAGGGCATTTTTGTAATTCTGCGCGTCGCGGCATGCAAACCTTTGGCGTCGCGACACCTAAAGTGCACTGAACAGAGCTAACGTGCGCCGGGTCCACAAGTCAGAATCTGAGAAATTTGACTTTGCTAACTTTCGCCGTGCCACGTGTCACCATCACAGCCGATCTGCTAACATGCGCCGTGCCATGTGTCATCATCCTAAGGTGCCGACAGTCGTCATCGCCACGTGTCACCATGTGTCACTCCACGTGTCTGCCACGTCATCATCCACATCACCGGGTGACTGAGTCAAAGTGCCACATCATCGCCATGTCATCATCAACCAATCACAGCGTGCCACGTGTCATCATTATATGGTGCCGACAGTCACTTTCACCACTGTCGCCACGTCAGCACCAATTATTGACTCAATTATCTGAATGACATGTGGCAAATAAGAATCTGAAATCAGCCAATCAGAAGCCGACACATGTCGCAATAATTGAGATCCCAACCACCTTGCCACGTGTCACCTTATCACCTTATCCAGAATCTCACCCGACGAACCAGAAGCTGCCACGTCGACAATTACGCGTGTCGCGACGCGAGATGGGCGTCGCGACGCTGACCCCCTACGGACGCCTATAAATTCAGCTCGATTTCAGAATTCAAATTATGCATTCCTTGAGTTTTGTAAGGACTTTAAGGATTGCATCTTGTGTGTTTAAGTTTTTGGAATTTAAATTAAGCATTTTTACTTTTAGTATTTTCAATTATGCACTTTTATTTTTTGTAATAAAATTTAATTTAATTTAATTTTTCTTTTTTTATGTTCAGTAGTTAATTTACCGCTGGGGTAAAAGGTGAAACATTTAATATAATTATCTAGGTAAATCTCACTTAATTATAATTTATAAATTATAATTTAGCCAGATTAATTAATGGTAGACTTTATTACCGCCTATATGGTCGGTCTAAATATAAATTACTTTACCGCCTATATGAATGGTCTTTATGTGACGGATAATTCCAGCCTATATGGCTGGTGTAATTGGACTAAATGGATTACCGCCTATATGGCTGGTTTTAAATGTTTAACATTATTAATTCCTGAGAAAGCAGAACATAAAATAATTTATATATTATAATAAGTGAGATTTCTAGATAAGAAATATTAAATGTGGATCCTCTAACCCCAACATTTTATTTTATTCTAGGGAAGTGATGAAACACAATATTCACACTTAATAATTGATTTTCTTTTTATGGGTAATTCTTTAGTTTGTTTATTGAGTCTTAAGCTTAATGCTTCTTGTTGTATGATCACCAATAAGATTGATGTGGTAAACTTAAAATGAACTAGACATATGGATTTTAGGTTTCAGCCTTAGACTAAATAGCCCACGATCTTCCTTGAGGATAGATAACCCTTTAATACATTTCCTTACAGGATAGACATATACCTGTCGGGCGGGGGTAGCCATAATTGGAACTTGATCTTAATGAATCCAGGTAATTTGGTTGACATAGACATATGGTTCAATTTAGTTATACTGGGTATTTGCGTCTAACCATCGACAGAGGTTTTTGCATAATTTCGTGTTCGAGATTAGCAAACTGATTTATTACACATATATAAGAGAATCAATTCATCTTTATAATAATATTGTGTGGAATCACAACCATAGATCTTTGAGTCTTTTGTTATTTTCCTTAGTATTTTCTTTTGTGTCTTTAAGTATTTTATTAGCAAAATCCACATTTAACAAACCAAAAGCAATCAATTCTCTTCTCCCTATAATTAGATACTTGTAAATAAATAGTATCAATAATTAATAACAACAGTAGGAATTAAGTCATCATGAGATCGATATTTTTATACTACTTGAACGATACGTGCGTTTGCGTTATACGTGTGTGTTTACGCCGATCATGTTTCAACAAATGACCCAATCATACCCTTATGACCGGATATTTTGAACCAGGGAAGGAGAATGTCAAAGTTATTTGATCCACACATAAGATTGTAAAGACCTCAAGTCTAAGGACTAGTCATATAATCGATACATCAACGTTCTCACAGACACATGGGATAAACACTCCATATGAAAACTTTCGGTGGTCATTTTGATGGACACGAGCAACTCATGCATCCATGTGATACACCAAGCATACGGATCTCCGCTGGTAGCCTATGAGATCAGCTACCCTACTTAAGGGCAGATCATATCATCATGCTAGTCTCTCCGCTTTGTGAACTCCTAGATTATTCACAAAACTATGACTAGAAACATTTAAGAGTAATGATTCTCATAAGGCGTGGAAGCCATCGTCTTATTACTCCAATGGCTTTATTACAGTGTTGATGATTCATATAAGTTATGTAAGACACGTATACTAAAGATTGTCATTTTATTAATTAATGAAAATATTACAAATACATGTACATATAGCTCATCCACAAGTTGGGTATAGGGCATATCCCTAACACCTAACGCGTTTCTGCTGTGCAAGGAAAGTGGTTCCTACAATTGGCATCGAGAGCAAGGTTGAAAAGTGTTCTTAGCCCTTTTTCATTTAAAGTTTTTGTTTTTATATATTTATATGAGTTATAAATATTGAGATGCTTGTTTAGATGAGTAGACATAAAATAATATTCATGTGATAAATGGTTATTGTTTTCATGTGATGAATGAATTTTACATTGGTCGTAAATTTTTACGGCTCTTATTTTTATGTTGGTTTTGATTTTGAGATGTAAGGCCATAAGACCATTGTTTACAATTGTTGTATTTTTATTTTCCAATGTAAAATTTCAATTGTTGTAATTTGGAGCATCAGAGTCGCAAAAGGAGCCAACACCACCTTGAAGCATGATTTGAAGACCAATGGATGCCTTGGAAATTTTTGTACTAATTAGATTAATATACGAAAAATAAGTGCCCGGTCAATGCAAAATAATTTTTATGTTATATGTATGTTTTAATTCGAAATGTTTGAATAACATGTCATATAGCTTATGGTGTCTACTCTTGCATTTCACATGCCATAACATGTTTTAGATGCATTATCATTATAGACATGAAATATGATTTTATGTGATTTAAAATGTTTATATTAGAATATAATATGCGTGGAAAACAATTAATTAGATTATTGGTTTTAAGGTTTAAAATTTTAGTTCTACTATTGGGCTTAATAAGTGCAACATAAATTCCATTGGTATATAGGATGAAAACCCAGATATAAATTCCATAGCCGAAATCGAATGGATGGTAATGTGGTCTACACTCGGGATACAATTCCACGTACCATTAGATTTTATAACGTATTTAGATTAATTAAATGGTTTAATTTAAATCTTGACATTTTTAGGATTTTAAAATTTTAAACCAATTAGTGTTATAGTATTTTAAGAGTTAAAATATAATAGGTCACTAATAATACTCTTATTAAATTAGTTTAATTGAGTAATACAATTAGTAGAGACTAATGGAAATTAGTGATACAACTTTTAAGAGTTAAAATTGGTTAGGTCAGTAATGGTGAACTAGTGTAAATAAGAGTTATGATTTAGTCGCCATAAATTTATTCACACTAGTTAGATTAAAATATTAGATATTTTATAATTAGAAACCTTAAACTCAAAATAGTGAGTGGGAGAAGGATATACGACAGTATATCCCGCGATCTCCGTTGTTAGTCCAAAAATGTGAGATTCAAAAGGTGCCTCGAGACGGCTTTATTTTCGTCCCCCTACGGATGATGTCCATTTTAGATCAATATCAAGTTTGGATTCTGAGAGGATAATGATTCTAGATGTATCTGGTGAACTGACATACCCTACGACGACACTTCACTATTTAAGTCCAAGGGTCCCGAAACGACGGCTCACACTCACAAAGGAATGATTAACTGTTAATCTAAATTCCTTAATCAAATCAAACGGTAGTTGGTTAATATAGGAGTAAGAGTTATTCCCGCATATATTAATAAATTGAGATTTTCTCGATCTATCATGCAAATACTTGACCTACTATACTGCTTCACTTATTTGTGGGAAGATAGATTTTTGTGGCATAGTAATTCTCTTAGGTTTCTAATTCGTTATCCATGGTTCATGCATCATGTTTAATTTTATGCCAAATATTTTTGATAATTTTGATATGCGATGAATGAATGTTAAATGCATATTTATTTTATTTTTCAGCCATGGCTTCTCCGATTATTTTCATACTCTCAAATGATAAATTAACGGGAGAAAAAATATGATAAGTGGAAAATTAACATGAACGTTATCCTGGTCTGCGAAGACCTAAAGTTTGTCCTGATGGATGAGTGTCCTCCCGAGTCGGCCAGAAATGCTGGCCAAGCTGTGCGGGATGCCTACCAGAAATGGATCGCAGCTAATGAGAAAGCCCGCTGCTACTTGCTAGCAGGGATGTTTGAGGTTCTTGCTGCAAAACATGAACCTATGGCTTCAGTATCTCAGATGATGGAATCATTGCCAGGCATGTTCGAGCAGCCTTCGGAGCGTCAACGTTATGAGGCTATAGTTTCAGCGATGACTGTAAGGATGAATGAAGAGACATCAGTTCGAGAGCACGTCTTAAGGATGATGACCTATCTCAACACTGCTGAAATCCATGATGCTCATATTGACGAGCGTAGCCAGGTGGCCATGATTATGGAAACTCTTCCGAAGAGTTTCCTGCAGTTTAAAAGCAACTATGTTATGAACAAGTTGACTTTTACATTGACCCAACTGCTTAATGAGCTCACCCACTATGGTCCATGCTTGTGGATCCTCGTAAGCCCAGTGCTGAGGCAAATATTGCTAAGTCTTCAAAATCTGCAAAGATGATGGTGAATGGAATTGAGAAGACTAATGCTAAGCCCATGAAGAAGAAGAACAAGAAAGACTCTAAGGATGCCAAGCCCAAGGGAAAAAGTTTCCACTGCAACAAGAACATACATTAGAAAAGGAATTGTCCTAAATACCTTGCTGAGCTGAAGGAGAAAAAGGATACAGGTAAATATGATTTACTCGTTATTGAATTTCTACTAGTGGAGGATGATAAATCTGCCTGGATTATTGATTTTGGAGCCACTAACCATGTTTGTTCTTTTTTGCAGCTACTTGACTCATCGAGGGACCTTGATTAAGGTGACTACACCATGAGGGTCGGGACAGTGGATGCCATTTCAGCAATAGCAGTGAGAGTTTCTAGTTTAAATTTTACAAATAATAGTTATTTAAATTTGAACAATGTGTTATTCATTCCTCATTTTCGCAAGAATTTCTAAACTCCTAGATGATGGATTTTCAGTGCAATGGATGATTCTGATAAAAAGGAATAAATCAAAGCCATGAACCTAGAGATGAAGTCTATGTACTCCAACTCGGTCTGGGAACTTGTGGACCAACCTGATGAGGTAAAACCTTTAGGTTGCAAGTGGATCTACAAGTGAAAGAGGGGAGAAAATGGGAAGGTACAGACCTTCAAGGCTAGGTTAGTGGCCAATGGTTATACACAGAAAAATGGAGTTGACTATGAGGAAACTTTCTCACCTGTAGCCATGCTCAAATCCATCAACACTCTTCTGTCCATTGCCGCATATTATGACTATGAGATTTGGCAAATGGAAGTCAAGACTGCATTCTTGAATGAAAATCTTGATGAGTGTATCTATATGGTACAACCAGAGAGGTTCACGGCCCAAGGTCAAGAGCAAAAGGATTGCAAGCTGCAAAGGTCCATTTATGGACTCAAGCAGACATCTTGATCTTGGAATATAAGATTTGATACCACGATCAATTCTTATGACTTTGAGCAGAATCTTGATAAGCCTTGTGTATACAAGCGCGTCATCGACAGAAATATAGGTTTTCTTATTTTATACGTCGATGATATTTTACTCATTGAGAATAATGTAAAGATATTATCTGACGTGAAAATCTGGCTAGCTAACCATTTCCAAATGAAAGATTTGGGAGAGGCCACTTATGTTATTTGGATTCAGATACTTCGGGATCGCAAGAAACATCTGTTAGTTATGTCTTAGGCATCCTATATCGATAAAATCCTTGTGTGATTTGGGATGCAGAATTCCAAGAAAGGTAATTTTCCTTATCGACATGGAATTCACTTGTCAAAGAAACAGTCTCCTAAGCCACCTCAAGATGTTGAGGAAATGAGACATATCCCATATGCCTCAACAATTGGTAGTCTCATGTATGCTATGTTATACACGAGACCAGACATATGTTTTACAGTTGAAGTAGTTAGTAGGTTTCAGTCTAACCTAGGATTGGATCATTGGGTGGCTGTGAAACACATTTTCAAGTATCTTAAGAGAACGAGAGATTATATGCTTGTATATTCCGGTGAGGATATGTTCCTAAGAGGATATACAAACTCTGATTTTCAGACAGATGTCGATTTTAGGAAATCTACATCTGGATCAGTGTTTACCCTAGGTGGTGGGGCTATAATATGGCGGAGTATAAAGCAATCTTGCATTGCTGACTCCACCATAGAGGCTGAATCTGTAGCAGCTTGTGAAGCAGCTAAGGAAGTAGTCTAGCTCCGTAAATTCTTGGGAGATCTGGAAGTTATTCCAGATATGGATAAACCACTCATACTTTATTGCGATAATAGTGGTGTAGTGGAAAATTCAAAAGAACCAAGAAGCCACAAGAGGGGAAAGCATATAGAGAGTAAATATCATCTCCTCAGGGAGATAGTGCAGAGAGGGGACGTTACTGTCAGAAAAATTGCATCCGTAGAGAACTTGACTGATCCGTTTAGAAAGACCTTGTCGGCTAAAGTGTTTGAAGGTCACCTAGATGGTCTATGATTACGTGACATGTCCCATTTGCTCTAGTGCAAGTGGGAGATTGTTGGGATATATGCCCTAGAGCTTCATGTAATGTAAACAGTTTTATATGTTATGAAATAAAATGATGCATTATTCATTTATCAAAGTGTTTGTTTAAATTTCGCATATTGTAAATTATCTTGATTACTCTAGATTACACTTGTACCTTCAGACTTAGTGTATGAGTGTCATACACAAGTGGATTTAAGTCTGAAGTTGATAATCTAAAATAGTCGATAGAGAGCAAACAAAATGGGTACTTTGTTTGTAGTTAATCTATAGCTGCGGTCCATTCTATAATTGTATGACGACCTTGATCTGGGATCGTCCATGTGGAGATTTGAGAATGAAGGCACCTTGTATGATGTGATCATATAGGACTGGACCCAGATAGAAATGATTTTCTTATAATATCCGTTAAATAAAGAAATTCATTTTCATCTACTAGATGGTCATATATGGATTGATCTTAATCCTGAGTGTACTACGAACTCCTGCATGGTAGGCTATGTCCTTTGATTTACAAAGGTGAGGTTGGTGTAGCAGTCACGACCAATAGCTATGTACTTTGGGGGCATGGTCTGGTGTGTAGCTGGGGACGTTTTACATAGACATGAAGTTCACTCCTTCTTGCGAGAAGTAGATGAGTATCTTCCTTAAGGATTGATTCGGTACTTGAACGGTTAGAGCGCTCAAGTCTTTATATTACGAATAGAAAGATTAAAATTCATAATGGTTATAAATAAATCGTTCATTAGAGAATTAATGGTACTTAAAGTAAAAATAATTAGAGGGCTATAACAGACATTATGATCCGGCTCTAATTACGAGATACTTGTGAAGGGTTAATCTATATGTAGTGACTATATAGATCGACACCGACTTGGTTCGACTTAATATACTATCTGCGACAACGAGAGTGCAGCTTCGGGTTATTAGTGAATATCCCAGAGTTAATAATTCAGAATATTTAATTAAGAGCTTAATTAATATTTCGAGATTATTGGAGCTCAGAATCGTAGGTTCATTTGGTCTCTGTGCTAGCTCAATATACTGTAGTGGATTTAGTATAATTGGATAGTCATATTATATACTCACATATGTATAAATATTATTAATATGATTAATGTTATTATTTGTCACACTTGAAACTATATATTAAAAGTTAATATATGATATTAATAATTATATGATAATTATTAACTGTATAAAATTAAATTATATTTGATATAATTTAATAAGACCATTATTGGAATTTCAAGCTTTGGGTTTTGGAAACCCTTGATTACTTTTGGAAGTTATATTTTTCAAAAAAGATTAATTGAATATTTATTTTTGTAACATTTTCTCATTATGCTAATTAAGATTGTTGTTACAGAATTTTTGATTTTCACACATGCATAGCCAAATTTTTGAAGAGAGGAAAGAGAATGGTTTTGTGATGTTTGGAAATTAGAAATTCTAGGTATAAAAAGAAAATGTGATTTTCTTTTGTAACCTAATTCATTCTAACCCTAGTCTCCATCTTATTCTTCTCCATTCTCTCTCAAGTGTTGAGAAAATCCAAAAGAAAGAACAAGAAAAAATTAAAAACAAAACCAAGTGTGATTCCATCTATAAAATGTTCAGGGATTATTTTGTGAGTGTTGCCCACTCTAGTTTCCGTTGGTAATGAGATATAGCTCGGAAGACTTTGTGGTGTCGAACAAATAATCATCTTCATATTTTTTCTTGTTTGGTACTCGGCAGTGAGGCTTATTTTTGCTCACTGCCGCCCCTTATTTGATAAAACGGAACACGGTTTGGTTTCGTTTTTATCCAGAATTTTTGGGGAACATATAATGGTATTTTGGGGCTGTGTTGGGGCTGTTTTCAAGTGAAAAATCGGAACTGAAACACAGCCACAGTCCACGCATTTCAGTGGCTGTTTCGGCAGTGCACTGGGCGCGAATCGGGTCCAAAACAGTCCAGTTTTTGTGCGGCTATTCGGGGACTGTTCCGGGGCTGGAATTTTTTCTAAAGCAGAAATAAAATTTCAGTGGTGGTATTGGTTGTAGTCGGCCACTCTAAGGGAATGACAGAAATTTTTTTCAAGTCTGATCCGTGTGCCTAACGCGTTTCCGCTGCGCAAGGAAAGTGGTTCCTACAATCAAGTCATGTGTGGTCCTCATGCGTTGCCGCTTTTGTGTCGCCTAGAATTTGGATTTTCTAGTGCTTTGCATTCGTGCTTCTCTCCTAGATCCAATGCCACCGACGACGGGAAATCGAGAATAACAGGATCATTGGAAATCGTTCGTTTCCGATGCCAATACCATTTAAAATGTTCTCTTCATCGTTCTATACAATTTTCTTAAGAGACAGAGTCGAAATTGGCTCCAGATCGACTGGATCGGAATAAACTCTCTTTTTCTCCACTCGGTTATCCTTTCTTTGTTTTTTTTTTCCTCTCTCTGTCTCTCACACGTTCAGTACTCTCTCCAAATAAAAATGGAACAAGCCCATTTATAACAACATGCCTTCTAACCCTCACTTGTGTTCTTTCCATTCGAAAAAAATTAACATTCAAACTTCACAAACTACTCTTAAAATTCCAACGCGCACTAATATTAAAAATTAATGCATGTTAAAAAATTTAGGGTGTTGTATTTTAACCCCTTATCATGAAAGCATATATTTTTATTTTAAATACACATTAAATATTAATTTCACTTTTTTATATGTGGCTGAAGCCACTAATCACATTGTGATTATGCCTAAATAAATAAACACTCAGAGACAAACCTAATTAACTGTCATTTTGTGATTTTTATAACTGTACTCTATGTGACTGCGGGTAACAAATA
>SKCR01042354.1:0-58990 GCA_019454045.1 Zanthoxylum bungeanum
TCATATGAACTAGGGCTAACTATTGGTGGCATTTACACTTTTACCAAGTAAATAGTATTTTAGGCGCTTTTCCTAATAAACTAGATTCGTAGAATTCATTTGAATAGAATCAATTAGTCCGAGTACCCACTCTTCAAAAGTGTGGATATACGATTCCTGTTTAATTATGTCCCAGACAACAATGTCACTTCAGTTTCTTCTGATCAAATCAGTTTGAGCTGTTTGTTTGTCATGTTATATATTCGAGATTTATTTATATTCAATATATAAATTATGTTATTCACATCTAATGTGTTTCTCAATATAATCTTTATATAATAAAACACTTTAGTGTTCTAGAATATAAAGGTTCACCCGCAGCGGTTAAACACTGATATAGAGATAATGTTTCTAGTCAAACTAGTTACATTATAACAGTTTCCAAATTTAGGTACATACCCGAAGGTAGTTCCTAAACTTAGGTATCTACGGTTAAAACAGCGACTTTCGTCCTGTTTCCTATTCGCAGATAAATCTCTATTAAAGTCAGTATCCTGTTCAAAACAGATTCTGAACATCAATATATATTTATATCACAATAAGTATCTAAAATCCAATTTTAATACTAGTAGTGAATATATTTATGACAAACATATTTGAAGTCGGAGCCTTGCTCGTCTTCAATTCCTTCATGTCTGCTTTGTCCAAACGGCAATCACGCTTCCGCGATCCCGTTTGCCACAATTTAGGCAGACATTTTGGGATATGTTCTTTATCTTCCCAGAAGATTATAATGATTTTGCCTTTGCCAGTTTCAACACTCCAGAAGCCTTTGGCCAAGCCTTGGCCTTCTAGAATATCGAAGTAAGGTGCGCCTTGCGCTACTTGCCTAATTGCAAACTTTGACTTTATCTCCTTGAGAACAGTCATTAACTCTCCAAGAGTTATTATTGCAATTTTAGTACTTCAAAAATCTAAGGATAGATTCTTTGAAGATCATTCAATTTCATTATCATACTTTTAGAATCTAATCCTTAGTTCTGATTCAGAAATTAAGGAGTCTACTGCGACAAACTAAATGGATTAAGCACTAAGTTATCATTACATAAATCTTCCAAAGATTATGCTCTACTATTTGCTTAACTCCGGGCTTAGGTTTAATATATTATTTTATCACAATAAAATAACTTATTATTTTTCCAGGACCATCCTGAAATAATTCCCAATTTGAAAATTAAACCATTTAAATACATTTTCCCTAGAATTATGTATTAAACGTCAATCTTTCATTTATTTGATTCTAATAGTCCAACTATTTAATCAACGATTTGTGGTACTATTTATTATAATGATTATTATAGTCCAACTATATAATCAAATATAATTTTAAATTAATTAACCTCAATTACATTGATTACTATAATCCAATTATAAAATCAACTGTAAATTGAAATTAATTAATTCAAATTTCAAATATATATGATTACTATAATCCAATTATATAATCAACTATAATACAGTCCAACTGCTTTAATTAAAACAACAATTAAATATTAGTCCAACTAATATATTAATTTATATGACGAATTTGAATGATATTGTTTGAGCGCGTATGGCGAGTAATTGAACGAGTATTGCAAATTCAATTCTTGCCTCCCACTATTTTTCGGCGAGCCTCTAACCCTCTGTCGAGTACTCGGGAAACCGTGTTTCCTAGTGGGCTAAGATCCCGTTAAATATCAAACAATCTTGACTTTAGCCAACAAATTGTATGATAATTAACTAGGTAGATCTCTAAGATTGATTGGATCCAATCCAATTCCTAGATCCGGTAGGGGGACATCCAAGTCCGAAACATATATCTTATATATGCCAATACATCCAATGTATTACCTAACCTTTTTCCTCTGAATCAACTAAGCCTTGGCTTTGGCACAACAAACTTAGTGATCCCAGTTAAGCGCGACCCATTGACTATGGAAAGCTTCGTAATCAATGTCGATGGACAAGAAGTGGTCTTGACTTTGGCCAACAAACCACAACTTGGACAAGACACTGACATGGAACAAAGCTCTCGTGATTTAAACACATCCTCGACGGAGAAAGGCCTTGACTTTGGCCAACAAGCCAATGCCAGTCTCAGATCTTGAGTGAGAATCACTCAATGGAAGGAAAAACGCTTAATATTATGCGAGGGTTTTTCGCGTGCAAATTGGCAACCAATTTATTATCTTTGTTAAGGTCTCATCATCATACACCCTCAAACATGCATTCTAAACACATAATAAAGCGCATATGAATAAAATAATAATGATATGCGGATGGATACTTTACACATTGATCCTAGATCAAATCTCTCCATTTCTCTCTCCCGCTAGCACATGTATTACTTCTACCCGTTACATTACACTTATAAAGAAACCTCATTTGCATTGAGGGGAATAGGTGAGAAGAGAATACTAAGAATAAGGAGGTGATAAGGCTGGACACGCAGGTCCAATTTAATAAATCAAATTTATTACAACAATTTCTAAAATTGTCCCAGCCATCTAATATCCATCCGATATACATTATTCATGCATCGCAACCATGTATTCACACAAGCATGTTATCAATCAATCTAATCAAATTAATTAATCTTATAATTAGTGATCATCCAATGTTCAAACAACGATTTGATTTTGCTCGAGTCAAACTCGTTTTGTGAATAAGTACTCAAAGTACGAATTCTCGAATTAAATTAAACTACATAATTAAATCCAATTTAATATGAATTCAATTCTAATTTGCATATTTAATTACAAATTAAATACTACACTTTAATAATGAAATTTTACGACTTAAATTCCAAATTTAATCGCAACGGGTCTCAATGCCCGATTAACGTCCAACATTAATTAATTAAAGTCCAATGGGGTTTTAATTAATTTCTTGAGGCGTGGACTTTTGGTCAACTCGGGTCAAACCGAATAACCAAAATCCAATCCGGGAATTACCCCATAAGCCTAGAAATCAATCTTGGCCCATTAGGCCCAATTAAACTTTAAAGGTCCATTAAGTCGCATTTGGCCTTTATGGATGCGGTTTTGGGCCTAATTGGATCCAACCAATTTTGCCTAAACCCAACTTTGTACAACAAAGCCCAACAAGCCCAATTACAACACTTAAGCCCAATCCAATTTTAAGGCCCAATTATAATTAAATCACAAAAACCCAAATTCACAATTTAATTACATGAAGTGCATTACACAATTAATTACCCAATTAACATTTCTAAAACATTAATTAACATAACTAATCATGCTCATTTTCATCATCACATGTCCAACACATTTTGATTAAAATCAAACCCAATTTTACATGCTACATGTCTCGGCCAAGAGGGGATTTTATATCCGATTCGGTTTCAATCCAATTAATCCCACAATCGACATTAAATCAACATCCTAATTGATTCTAACTCATCCAATGAATTAAAAATCAAAAAATTCCAAGACAAAATAGGGCACTACCATTCGGCCAAGCCTACTCAATTTGGGGAAAAATGTTCCAAACCAATTTTCTTGAAATTGATCCAATCAAACTTCAATTCAAACACATTTAAGCATATTCATTCATCCAATTTCACAAATTCATGCTCAAAATCAATTTGCCCAAATTTTAACCCTAAACTTTTTCATGCTCAAACTTTGCTCTGATACCATTGTTGGTTTCTATTAAGGTCCCAAGATCAATAATAAGCATGAATCAAGTGTGAATAACAATCGGGGAAGTTGCGGAATACTCACATATATCGGTTGAGCGACGCGGAGGCAACAAAATCAACTTTCTCTGCCTTCTGTTCACTATCACGGCAGTAGCAGTCCAAGCTCACTGTTTTGGCCTTCGTTTGGGTCCTTCGTCAAGCTCCGAGCTTCATCGAATGGTTCCCGGCTCATGGGTAGACTTCCCTGTCACCTTCGCATGTCTCGTAAGTGTGCTAGCACTTGAGATTTTGCCACAAAATCCCACTCTATGCTTCCCACTGCTCACGGCAGTTCACAAAACCAGAAGGTTTATTTTTGGCCCCTTGGGCGTGAGGATATGAGAAAAGAGAGAAGAAGAGTTGTGTTGAAATTGTGAAATTTGTGTATCTTATACACACATGTGAGTTTCACATTCATTTCACATTCATTTGGAATGATTTGGCTTTTAAAAGTCAAACCATTAAAGCCCCAACCACTCACATCACTCAATCCATCAAGTTGTCATGTCACATCACTCAAAGTGACTTGTGATTTGACGCTTGATGCGACTAGCGATTTGATGCTTGATTTGACGTGCCGCACTCGAATTCGAAATGCGAATGTGCTCGCAAATAATCTCGGGCTCGGGTTCGCTAATTCCAAATTAACGAATTTTTCGTTGCGTCGTAATTAAATGATTACGCCTAGCGAAGTCACTATTCACGTCGCTAACGAATTAATTCTAAATTAATTCGTTCGCCCGAATTAAAATCTAATTTTAATTCCGCATTGAAATCCAATTTCGTTTAATATATCAAATATATTAATTTATCGATTAATTCCAAATTAATCGTTATCTTTCTTTATGATATTTTATCCCAGATAAAATATCTTCGTAATTAATCCCATATTAATTTTCTCTCTCATCTAATTAATCCCAGATTAATTTAGAGTGCGAGTCATACGTCATCGGTGAATCTTTGGGAAGCGACCCATGAGATCCCCGGATATGTTGGCAGTAAATTCGGTCGTCGGACTATCCGAACATGTAAGTACCTCGTACTACGTTTATACCAATTTACAAGACAAGGTTGGCCTCTAGCAAAGCACCATGCCTCCCAATTCTCCGGAAACATCCTTACAGGAATAAAGGATCTGTATCAAGCGCAGTATACCATATTATTGCGTATTTCTGTCCAGTATCAGATGATCACGTGCTAGGCCTGGGGTTGGAATTGTGTCTGCCCCGTACGAAGCACATATCGGATGTCTGGTGACTAGTCTCTATAATCGGATAAACCTGACCTTGTCATTTTATCCCGATAGCTGCAGCATTTAAGAGAACCAGTCCCGTATCCTACGTGACCATCATCTCCATATGACTGGAGTGACACTTCCATCTTGACATCACACCCAACACACTACGATTCTCAATATACCCAGTATTGACGTACACAGAACTTGTTAAAGCCCTGGACGACCGCAACCAAAGTATATTGATTGTCGCAAGTATTAGCGGTGCAAGTCTCAGGTTAAGACCAAATACACCTACCCTGATTTCAGACTTCCATAGACACATAGTCATACTACCAATGGAATTCCGAGGGGTTCTATCCAGAGCGAAGCTGTTTCCCGTACCATCGGTAAAACACAACCTCCTATTACACTTGCATGAGTATCCTATACCTAAATATATGAGAACTATGTCGTTGTGCCCTCACAACGAACACAAGTGTAATACTAGTCTTTTACGTATTTATCGATGTCCATTCTCGATAATACTCTGACTAGGGATATTTAATGATTTATCCTTCGTGGACTGATACTGTCTCATATCATTCTCTGTCCAGGAACAAATCATAGGGACCTCTCATCATTTATACATCTAGGTGATCTAATCAAAAATGATAAGAGTGCAATCTCCTTTGTCACATAGTTAATTTGTACAACAACACCATGATCTGTACAAATAGTGACGCTATGTGTCATAATTGTCCAACAGGGTCTCGGGGAATGTTCCCATCTACCGGACCAGATTAAGGTCCAGGATGATCTCTAGTCGATCAGAGCTGCTGAAGGTATGGGGGAATCTTCAGTTGGCTGAACCAAGCGATGGTCCAAGAATCAACTAAACCTGAAGAAGGTCGTGGGGAATATTCCCATCAACTGGAAAAGATGGAGATCTAAGTTATCTCCAGTCGACCGGATCTGCTGATGGTCCAGGGGATTCTTCAGTTGACTAAACCAGAAGAATGTCCAGTAACCAACTTGACTTGAAGAAGGTCGTGGGGAATGTTCCATTCGACTGGACCAGACCAAACCTGCCGATGGTACGAGGGAGTCTTCAACCTGACCCGATAAAGGTCTCGGGGAATGTTCTTGTCGAGCGGACCATATGAAGGTTCAGGATAATCTCCACTCGACCAGACCTATAGAGGGCCCGTGGGAGTCTTCAGTTTACTGAACCAGATGAAGGTCCAGGTCTTCATCCTCAGTCTACTCCATAATCAATGTCGACTGAACTTTTGGCGTTATACTGACAGAGGGGCAATGTTGGCTTAATTCATTTCGTTGACTGGATTTGATCATGTCGAGTGTGACACACTCACAAAGTAGTTCTTTACTCCCAAATATAAGAGTATCGAAGTAATAAAATAAACCGGTAAGTTCGGGGTCTATCCACAAGGAATAGATTTAGTAAAATAAAATAACAATTAGAGTAAAAATAAAAGGACTTGATTGAAGTGACGAGCAATTTTTAAATTTAGATATAATAATAAATTAAAATACTGGGGTTAGGAGATCCACTCTTAATATTTTAAATATAGAGAAATCTTAGTTTTTATAATATATAAATTGTCATTATTACCCAGTTAATTTACTTCATGAGTTAATTATGCCAAAACATATAAAATAGGTCATAAAAGCGGTGATAACATTTGTCTATAACAAGTCCAATTAGGTACTCAATTATGCCAAATATATAAAACCAGCTATAAAAGCGGTAACAAAACTTGTCAATAATTAGCCCAGATTTAAATTATTTTCTCATATAATATGGGGTAAAGTATTAATTGTGTCAACCAAGATTTGCTTGTCAACAGCGAATCAAGACACTCTCAAATATAAGAGAAGATTAAATATTAGTTTTCAGATTACAATTCATATATTATAATATAAGTAATATTAATTTATATTCTTCATATTTAGAGTTTCACAATTTACCCCATCAGAATGAAATTAACTACTTATGATTTGAATAAAAACACACATAATTTTATTACTTAAAGAAAAAAATTACAAGAAAATAAAACACACAAGACACTTCTTCCAAATTTTTCAAGTGAGAAAATAAAAGAAGCATGGAGAAAATGAGAGGTGAGAACCTCTATTTATAATAGAAGTGCTCATCTCTAAATTATTAATTACAACTTTTCAAATCAAATACAAATAATAAACTTGTACTAATTTTTTTTTTTTTTGATTTTATTGATCAATTTGCAAACATTTGTCAAAATCCACCTAAAGGTGGATGTGACATTTAAAGTTTTATTTTTTATTTTATTTTTTACTTTATTTTCTAATAATTAAAATTTCATGCAACACAAATTGGATTCTTCATCGATTTCGACCTTGAAAGTATCAGAGCTAGAAAATATTGTAAAAAGAAAAGTTGTAGATATTTGAGTTTTTGTTCATCTGGAACTGGACTCACCTTAATCCGATATCGGAGTAAAATGTTATGGATAAAATACGAAACTTGCACAAAGTTGAAAGTTCTGAAATTGTACACTGTTTGAACACCCTTTCAAGTTTCCGGCCTCCAAAATCTAAATGTCACGTCCATTTTTCTAGTTATGCATCCATGTATTATTTCACCTATATAAGAAATAAAAATCACAATAAAAAATATAAAAAATAAATTTAATTATTATTTCACAAATGTGCTAAATTAAGGGGATTAATGAAAGTACAAGTGTAAAATAATTAATTTTCCTTTTAATAAATGTACACTTTTTAGTGTTCATCACACCCTCAACCAGCTTATTACTAGTCCCTAGTAATTTAAGCGAAATCTAAAAAGAAAAATTCTTATCCAATTTAGTAATTATTTTATTTCTTCATAAATTATCAATAAGTAAATTCTCATATACTTTTTACCCTTCTTCCATGCACCTATAAGAGAAAGTATCAATCAATTCATTTGCCCATAATATTCACAGGTCTTTTTAAAAAGAGTGTAATATTTTTGTCCTAAAGTTATATTAGAATTCACTTCTTTTGGCAATGACAGTTTATTTATGTACAAAAAATAGTTTTTCTAATAATAATACATCTTTAACCCTTGTAACGACCTTTGGGCCAGTGACTCCCAAACCAGTTAGTTTTAGAGCACTAGGTGTTAAGACACCCCTACAGACTTAATTGCTCGGATCTCAGATGTCAAAAAAAAGAAGTGTATGATTTCTTTAAGCTTTATCTTTAACCAATGTAATGAGCTTTTGGCCAGTGACTCCCAGACCAGTTGGTCTTAGGACACTAAATGTTAAAACACCCATACGACTTAATTGATCGAGTTAGAAAAGTTACGAAATCGAACTTATTAACACACATATTTGTTTTCAAAACAACTCAAGCCCTACGTTTTACACGAACAATCACTGCTTGCTGAGGCAAGATGTCCGATTACTAAGTAAAAGCTTGATTATTATCATTTTTTAAAAACTAACTCAAGCCCTATCGTTTTACGCGAACAATCACTGCTTGTTGAGGCAAGATGTCCGGTTAATAAGTAAAAAAACTTGGATAGTTTTTTTTTGAATAAAAACATAAATTTCATTGTCTTTAGGTGTTACCTCCAACAAACTATAAAAGAAAAAGAAAAAAAGGGAAAGAAAAGAAAATGGTGAATCCCACAAAATCTACTCCGATGTTTCAAGTGTTTAGTAACCAAGAGTATCGTGAAACCCATGATCACTTTTGATTCAAACCTAAAGAAAATAATACCAAATACCTATCATCCCTTGGAGTTCCATACTTCCTGGTGCGAATCCAGCGGTGATCCAACTCTTAGGAGGATATTCAGAGCCAAAAATATTAGATAAGGTACGACATGATGACACCCTCTTTAATATTTATGCGCATATGGGATTTTGGTTTTGATGCAGTATCTCCATCCGGATGTACATTACCTCCGGCCGGACACGCACACACACCCGACTAGATATAGATATATCCAGCCTCGCTTATTGCTTTCTATATTTTATTACATGCCTAGTTATCATATGTGTTAACCGATGTTATTCCTCCATGCATGTTTAGTTACTTTGTTCTATTGTTGTAATATGTGATATGCGTGTGTTTACTTTATTGCTCAAAATAATATGAATGTCGTGCTCTTCTTAATGTGTGACCTATGAATCACGTCCGGCCAGACTTGTCACATGTCCGGTTGGACTTACCTTAAATCTGGCCATATGATTCCCCTATAATATATCGAATGGAAACCCGTAATAAGTTCCATAGCCAATTCCGAAAGGACGGTAATATGATACGTACTCGAGATACAATTCCACGTATCATATGGAGGATGGCCATTTGATCCGTTTCTATTTATTATTGAATTTATTGCTCGCTTACTACTTTGGTCACCGCAAACTACTATAAACTGCTATTTACCATGTCATTTCATTTCTGTAATTGCCTGATGATATTCCTCATGCTCCACTATGATTATATGTTTATGGAATACACGGAACATCCGTCCAGACTTCCATTACGTCCGGCTAGATATTGATATGATATAGAGCCAACTATGGACACGGAGAGGCCAGACCCAATGAATGCATGCTTCATCATATTCAATTGTTGTTGTAGTAGTTTACTTGTCATTACTGGAATCGTTGTTATCTCATTGTCGGAATTACTGTCCCTACCTATTGTTGTTGAGATTCTGTGTTTCTGGGTTACGCATTACATCCGGTAAGACTTCCAATAAGTTTGGTCGGACATGCATACAAAAACTGACAGACCACGACCACATCTAGCCCGACCTCTTCGAGGTTAGGCCCATGCGATGCTTGCCTAGATCTATTTCATTACTTTTATCATTGTTGAAATAACTTATGAACGTTTATTTTATTTATTATCTTGAAATTATATGCTTTATAAATCGTTTCGTGTGTGATCTTTGGAAGTATTCCTAGAACATGCCAAGATCGTCTAAGAGTGATTTGTGTGTGAAAATGAAAGAGGAGTTGTGGAAAAAACTTACTTTGCTTGGATGAATTTCAAGACTTTTTCTTTGTTGAAGATGAAGCTCCAAGCTTGGAATAGAGTTCTGAACCCTTGGGTAAGTTTCCCTATCACCTTGATTCACTCCTTTATGTGCTAGCATGAACAAATTTTGAAAGAAAAATTGCCCCTCCATGAGTGCAAAGTTTCTGTCAAGAGGAGAAGAGAGAGTTTTTCCTTTGCTGTGAATAGTAACTAGTGCTCACTTCCAAAGTTGACCAATTAATTTATACTTAGTTTGTGTGTTGGAATTAGTTTGAGTGTGTCAAAAGCAATCTAAGCTTTTTCTCAACTAATAACAACTTCCATCACTTGTGTAGACATTTGATGTAAGTTGGTGGGCCCCACTTTAAATTCCAAATTTAAGTCAGACAATCCAACACACAACTTCGCTCGGGCCCGGGTTCGTTTAATTCCGAATTAAACGAATTTCCGTTGCGACTTAATTAAATCCAATTTAATTAAATAATAATGCCTCGCAATATTATTACTAAAGTCGCTTACGAATTAATTCTAAATTAATTCGTTCGCTTGAATTAAAATCCAATTTTAATTCTGCATTGAAATCTAATTTCAATTAATATATCCGAGATATTAATTTAGCCCAAATAAATAAATAAAATAGAAAAGTCCAATTTAATTATTAAATTTATTTTATCGATTAATTCCAAATTAATCGCGTTCTCTCTTCTCGTCGAATTAATCCCAGATTAATTCTTGACACAATTAATCCCAGATTAATTATTTCTCTGATAAGAATCCCAGATTAATTCTTGCCGTAATTAATCCCAGATTAATTTTCTCTCTCATAATTAATCCTAGATTAATTCTGTTCGAGTCAAATCTCAACGGTGAATCTTCGGGAAGCGACCCAAGAGATCCCTGGATATGTTGGCAGTAAATACGATCATCGGACTATCCGAATACCTGCGTACCTGGTACCACATTCCTACCGATTTACAAGACATGGTTGGCTTCTAGCAAAGCACCGTGCCTACCCAATTCTCTAGAAATATTCTTCTGCAGAATATAAGATCTTTATCAGGGGTAGTATACGTAATATTGCGTATTACGATCCAGTATCATATATCACATGTTAGGCATAAGGCTGGAATTGTGTCTGCCCCGTACGAAGCATATATCGGATCTCTGGTAACTAGTCTCTATAATCGGATAATCATGACCTAGTCATATTATCCCGATGACTGCAGTACTTAAGAGTACTAGTTCCGTATCCTGCTTGATCATCATCTCCATATGACTGAAGTGTTACTTCTATCTTGACATCACACCCAATACACTATGATTCTCAGTAAACCCAGAAGAGGCGTACACGAACCTGTTAAAGGCCAGACTACCAAAACCAAAGTATACTGATTGTCGCAAGTATTAACGATGCAAGTCTCAGGTTGAGACCAAATACACCTACCCTGATTCGGATTCCCATAGACACATAGTCATACTACCAATGAGATTTCGAGGGGTCTATCCAGAGCGAATTTGTTTCCGTACCATCGTTAAACATAATCTCCTATTACACTTGCATGAGTATCCAATACCCAAATATATGAGAACTATGCCGTTACACTTCCATAACACGCACAAGTGTAATACTAGCCTATTTTGCATTATCGATGTCCAGTCTCGATAATACTACGACTAGGGATATTTAATGATTAAACTTTATGTGGATTAATACTGTCTCATATCTTATTAATCTGGTACTAATCATATGGACTTTTATCATTTATATATCCTGGTAATCCAATTACAAATGATAAAAGAGCAATTTCCTTTGTCACATAGTTAATTTGTACAACAATACCATGTTCAGTACAAATAGTGATGCTATGGGTCATAATTGTCCAACAATCTCCCGCTTGACCTATAGCCAATCACTCAAGTGTCCAACACCTGAACTATGTATTGGTCGCTCAAAATTCTACTAAGAAACAACTTTTGGCAGCGGATTTGCAATGTTATCATCTGATGCATTTTATTATCGATCATCACATCGCCTCGATGTATGATCTGACGAATCAGATGAAATAGTCGAAGTATATACTTAGATCGTTGATGAGACCACGGTTCTTTAGCCTGTGCTGTAGCCCAACTCAGCTGCTACAGAACTACACCTAATCCAATTAGATTATATAGATCCAAAATGCTTCTTTTGTTGCCTCATCTACAACAATGTTCTGCTTTTGTTATTTATTCGGCAACAATATCTTGCTTGGAAGATTTCCAGCTCACTGTTATGTTATTCAAACTAAATATGTACCCTTATTGCTACTTGAAGTTGTCTTTGTCGTTTGGAAACTTGCAACGGCGAACCTAGTCACTTCAAGTTCTCATTCTCCATGTTTTAAGAATGCATCATTAGTTATTCTAAGATACTCAAGAATGTTCTTAACATCAATCCAGTGACCATCACCTGGATCGGCCTTATAACGTCTACATATGCTCAAAGCATATGAGACATCAGGTCACATACATTTCAAAAACGTACGAGCTCTGGGAGGGTTGTCAGCAACTTTCTAGATCTATCCAGTAGATCTTTATTCCTAGAATAAAGCCTGCTTCTCCCAGGTATTCCATGGAGAATTTTAATTAAAGCCAAGCTTTCACCGATTATATTATGGGAATGTTATTGCTAAGAAGCAATACATTATCAACTTATAGGACATTCATTGTCAGTGCGCTTCCACTAACCTTCTTATATACACAAGAATCATATTCGTTTTGAATGAAATCATATACCATTATGATCTCATTAAAACGTTGGTTTCAAGTACGATATGCTTGCTTCAATCCATAAATGGATCGATTTAACTTGTAAACCTTGTTTGCATGTTTTGGCACGACAAACCGTCAGGTTGTTGTATAAAACATCCTACAAAAGGTTTCTGTTAAGGAAAACAGTTTTGACGTCCATGTGCCATATTTCATAAATGAAATATGCAGCATTAGCAAGCATTATCCAAATGGATTTAATCGTGGCAACATGTGAAAAAATTTCGTCGTAGTCGACACTATGTCGTTGACGATACCCTTTCTGTACAAGCATAGCTGTGTACATTTGTATGTTGCCATCCATGTATGTCTTCCTTGAAGACTTATTTAGTATCAATAGGCACAATGCCTTTTGGTACATCAACCAGTGTCCAAACTTAGTTGGTATACATGGAATCCATTTCGGACTTCATGGCACTTTGCCATAAAATGGAGTCGATACCTTTTATCACTTCCTCATACGTAGCCAGTTCGTCTTCCTCAATAAGATTGACATCTACATGAGGTGAGATTAGAAACTCATACCTCCCAGGTTATTTTCTGACTCTCTCCGACCTATGCGATTCTTGTGTATTCGAAGATTATTGATACAGTTTCATCCCTGATGAACTGTTGGTGTTCCGTGATGACTCGGTGCCTGGAAAGTATTACTCTGATTTTCATCGAGTTTTACTTTCCTCCCACTTATCACTGCATATAGGAATTCCTCTTAGGAAATCCGCATGGAGAGCAACAATTACATTATTCTCTTATGAGTTGTATAAGTACTATACTTTGGTTTCCCTAGGACAACCTACAAATATGCACTTATCCGATTTGGGTTCTAGTTTGGTATCATCCAAACGTTTAGCGTATGCCCAGCATTCCCAAATCTTCAGGAATGAAAACCCGATTTCTTTCCTGTTCATATCTAATATAAAGTATGTCTAACAGATTTTCATGGAACCTTATTCAAAATAAGTATTACACTGTTTATTGCGTATCCTCAGAAGAAAATTGGTAGCTCAGAGCGACTCATCATTAACCTTACTATGTCCAACAAAGTTCAGTTTCTCTGTTTGGACACACCGTCAAATTAAGGTGTTCCGAGAGGAGTCGATTGTGAAAGAATATTATACTCTTTCATGTAATTGAGAAACTTATTGCTAAAGTATTTTCCACCACGGTCCAACCGTAATGTTTTAATACTTTAGCGGTCTGTCTTTCTACTTCGTGTCGAACTCATTGATTATCAAAAGTTTTCGACTTGTGTTTCAGAAGATACACATAATCGTAATGCGATGCCACATTCGTAAAGGTTACGAAGTATTTATATCCACCTCAAGCCTAGCTAGACATGGGCCCACTTACGTCACTATGAACGAGGGCTAACAGATCGATGACACTTGCACTTTTACCAAGTAAAAGGTGTTTTAGGTGTTGGACAATTATGACCCATAGCATCACTATTTGTACAGATCATGGTGTTGTTGTACAAATTAACTATGGGACAAAGGAAATTTCCCTTTTATCATTTGTAATTAGATTACCAAGATATATAAATGACAGAAGGTCCTTATGATTAGTTCCGGATTGAGATGATATTAGACAGTATCAATCCACAAAGGTTTAATCATTAAATATCCATAGTCAGAGTATTATCGAGATTGGACATCGATAATGCGTAAAAGACTAGTATTACACTTGTGCGCGTTGTGGGAGCATAACGACATAGTTCTCATATATTTGGGTATAGGATACTCATGCAAGTGTAATAGGAGGTTGTGTTTACTGATGGTACGGAAACAGCTTCGCTCTGGATAGACCCCTCAGAATTCCATTGGTAGTATGACTATGTGTCTATGGAAGTCCGAATCAGGGTAGGTGTATTTGGTCTTAACCTGAGACTTGCACCGCCAATACTTGCGACAATCAATATACTTTGGTTTTGGTCATCCAAGGCTTTAACAGGTTCTGTGTACGCCTCTTCTGGGTATATTGAGAATCGTATTGTATTGGGTGTGATGTCAAGACAGAAGTATCACTCCAGTCATAGTGGAGATGATGATCAAGTAGGATAAGGAACTGGTGCTCTTATGTACTGCAGTCATCGGGATAATATGACTAGGTCATGATTATCCGATTATAGAGACTAGTTACCAGAGATCCGATATGTGCTTCGTACAGGGCAGACACAATTCTAGCCCCAGGCCTTGCACGTGACATCCGATGATGGATCGAAATACGCAATACTATATTACTATGCCTGATATAGATCACATATTCCAGTAAAAATATTTCTGGAGAATTGGGTAGGCACGGTGCTTTGCTAGAAGTCAACCATGTCTTGTAAATCGGTATAAAACGTAGTCCTAGGTACGTACGTGTTCGGATAGTCCGACGACCGGATTTACTGCCAACATATCCGGGGATCTCATGGGTCGCTTCCCGAAGATTCACGATGACGTATGACTCGCACTTTATTAATCTGGATTAATTATAAGAGAGAGAAAATTAATCTGGGATTAATTACGGAGATATTTTATCTGGGATATAAAAATTATTTAAAGAGAGAGAACGATTAATTTGGAATTAATCGATAAAATAATATATTCGATATATTATACGAAATTGGATTTCGACGCGGAATTAAAATTGGATTTTAATTCGGGCGAACGAGTTAATTTAGAATTAATTCGTTAGCGACGTGAATAGTAATTTTGCTAGGCATAATTATTTAATTACGTCGCAACGGAAAATTCGTTAATTCGGAATTAGCGAACTCGAGCCCGGGAGTGTTTGCGGGCGCACTCGCATTTTGAATTCAAGTGTGGCCCACAAGTCACATCAACGTCAAATCACTAGTCAATCAATTGTTAAGATGTCTAGTCACTTTGAGTGATGTGACAACTTGTCACTTGTGATTGATGGTGGTAGTTGGATAGCTTTAATGCTTGTACTTTTTTGACTTTTGGAAATTCAAAAATGGTATATGTTTTATTTGATTTTAGAAATCAAAACCAACACATTAACACATTTTCTCTCTTCTCTCCTATTCCCTCTCACGCCCAAGGGGCTGTTTTCTTCTTCATTTTTCTGCATTTTGCCGAGAATACAATGAGAAGCTTAGGTGATTTTTGTGGCAAAAATTACCGAGTGCTAGCACACATTTGGGGTCTTGCGAATGTGATAGGGAAACCAACTTGTGAGCATGGAATCACCAACATAAAGCTTGGAGCTTGGAGATCCATCCATGGTGGTGACCGAAAATCACAAGGAGCACAAATTGAGCCTTGGCCGAAAGCTTGAAGGATTTTTGTGTTCAATGCATCGCCAAATCCGATCAATGTAAGTATGATTCCGCCATGCTTCTTTGTAGTATTCACACATGTGTTTCTTGCTTGAAATAGATCTTGGACTAATAGAAACCCAACAATGGTATCTTGAGCCATTTTGAGCATGAAACTTGATTAGGGTAAAATTTGGGCAAAATTGATTTGAGCATGTTTGAGTGAAATGATTGTTTGAGTATGCTTAATTATGATAACATGGTGTATGCATTGTCAATTTGAGAAAATCGAATTGATAATTTTCCCCAATCACTTGGCTTGGCCGAAAGTGTTGCCATAAAATGTCATGGTTTTTTTGATTTTGATCATTGGATGAGTTGAAATCATTTGGGTAATGTTGATTTAGGATTCAATTGGATTGAAATCGAATCGGACAAAGAAACCTAAAATGCCGTGAATGATGTAGCATGGAAATGATTGATTTTTTGATTCAAATGTGTTGGACATGTTTTGATGATGATAAGCATAATTAATTGTGTAAATTAGTGTTTTGGAAATATTAATTTGAGTAATTAATTATGGCATACACTTTAGGTTAATTAAATTATGAAATTTGGAATTTGGGTAATTTAATTAATTGGGCCAAATTTGGAATTGGGCTTGTAAAGTTGTAATTGGGCTTAATGGGCTTGGTTGTGCCAAGTTTGGTTTAAACTAATTGGTTGGATCCAATTGGGCCCAAAACCATATCCATAAAGTCCAATTATGACTTAATGGACCTTTAATTTTAATTGGGCCTAATGGGCTTAAATTAGTTTCTTGGCAAATAAGGGTGATTCCTTAAATGGGCTTTGGTATTTGGGTTTGACCCATATTGACCAAAAGTCCATGCCTTAGAAATTAATAAAAAGCCCATTGGACTTTAATTAAATTAACATTGGATGTTAATCGGGCTTAGAGACCCGTAACGATTAGATTTAGAATCTAAGTCGTAAAGGTACATTAAAAAGTGTAAATATTTAATTTGGAATTAAATATAGAATTAGTATTAAATGCAAATTAAATTAGATTTAATGTTGTAGTTTAGTATAATTCAAGAATTCGTACTTTGAGTACTTATCGTAAAATGAGTTTGACTCGCGCAAAATCAAATCGTTGTTTGAACATTGGATGATCATTATTTTCAGATTAATTAATTGGATTAGATTGATTGATAACATGCTTTGTGTGAATACATGGATGCGATGTATGAATAATGTATATCAGATGGATATTAGATGGGTGAGGGCAATTTTGGAAATTGTTGTAATAAATTTAGAATTTATTAAATTGGACCTGCGTGTCCAGCCTATTACCTCTTGACTCTGTGTATTTCTCTTCTCCCCTATTCCTCTCAATGTAAATGAGGTTTCTTTAGAAGTGTTATGTAATTCGGTAGAAGTAATACTTGTGCTAGCGGGAGAGAGGAAATGGATAGATTTGTTCTAGGAACAATGTGTTTACGTATCCATCCGTATATCGTTATTATTTTATTTTTTCGCGCCTTATTATGTGTTTAGAATTCATGTTTAAGGGTGTATGATGATGAGAATAAACAAAGATAATTAATTGGTTGCCAATTACGCGAAAAACCCTCCCTACATATTAAGCGTTTTTCCTTCCATTGAGTGATTCTTACTCAAGATCCAAGACTTGCACTGGTTTGTTGGCCAAAGTCAAGACCTTTGTCCGTCGCAGATGTGTTTGAATCATGAAGGCTTTGTTCCATATCGGTGTCTTGTCCAAGTTGTGATTTGTTGGCCAAAGTCAAGATCACTTCTTGTCCATCGACATTGATTTCGAAGCTTTCCATGGTCAATGGGTTCCGCTTAACTGGGATCACTAAGTTTGTTGTGCCAAAGCCAAGACTTAGTTGATTCAGAGGAAAAAAGGTTAGGTAATATATTGGATATATTGGCATATATAAGATATATGTTTCAGACTTGGATGTCCACCTACTGGATCTGGGAATTGGATGAGATCCAATTGATCTTAGAGATCTACCTAGTTAATTATCATACAATTTGTTGGCCAAAGTCAAGATTGTGTGTTATTTAACGGGATCCTAGCCCACTAGGAAACAAGGTTTCTCGAGTACTCCACAGAGGGTTAGAGGCTCGCCGAAAAATAGTGGGAGGCAAGTATTAAATTTGCAATATTCGTTTAGTTACTTGCCATACACGCTCATTTCATTTTTCATCAATATAAATTAATATATTAGTTGGACTAATATTTAATCGTTGTTTTAAATTGAACAGTTGGACTGTATTCAAACTATTTCAATTAATAATTGATTTTATAATTGGATTATACTAATCAATATAATTGAATTTAACCTATTAAATTATAGTTGATTATATAGTTAGACTATAGTAATCATTATAATAAATAGTACCTAAAATCGTTGATTCGATAGTTGGACTATTGGAATCAAGATAATTGAAAGATTAGTGTTTAAAACATAATCCTGGGTGAAAATGTATTGAAACGACTTTAATTTTTACATTGGGAATAAAAACTTCAGGATAGTCCTAGAAACTAAGAAGTTACTTTATTTGATAAAATAACATCTTAGGCCTAAGCCCGGAGTTAAGCAAATAGTAGAACATGATATTTGGAATATTCATGTGATGATAACTTTAGTGCTTAATCTGTTATCCTTGCCGCAAAGACTCCTTAATTTCTTAATCAGAACTAAAGATTAGATCCTTATAGTATGATATTGAAATTGAAGGATCTTCATAGATCTATCCTTAGATCTTAGAAGTACAAATTGCAATAGAAAACTCTTGGAGAGTTAATGGCTATTCTCAAGGAGACAAAGCCAAAGTTTGCAATATGGCAAGAAATGCAAGGCGGATCTTACTTCGACATCCCAGAAGGCCAAGGCTTGGCCAAAGGCTTCTAGAGTGTGGAAAAGGGGCAAAGGCAAAGTCATTATAATCTTCGGAAGACAAACATATCCGAAATGTCTGCCTAAATTGTGGCAAACGGGATCACTGAAGCTTGACTGCCGTATGGACAAGGCAGACATGAAGGAATTGAAGACGGGCAAGGCTCCGACTTCAAATATGTTTGTCATAAACATGTTCGCTACTAGTATTAAAATTGGATTTTAGATACTGGATGTGGTACATAAATATGTACTGATGTGCTGAATCTGCTGACAAGCAGGATATTGACTTCAGATGAGATTGATCTGCAAATCGGAAACGGGACGAGAGTCGCTGTTTTAACCGTAGATACCTAAGTTTAGGAACTACCCTTCAGGTGTGTACTTAAATTAGGAAACTGTTAAAATGTAACTATTTTGACTAGAAACATTATCTCTATATCAGAGTAAATCCGTTGCGGATATACCTTTATATTCTAGAACATTAAAGTGTTTCATTTTATAAAGATGATATTGAGATAGACACATTAGATGTGAATAACAGTTTTTATATTTTGAATATAAATAAATCTCAAACATATAACTAAGAAAAACAAATAGCTCAAACTGATTTAATCAGTTGAAACTTGTATGTGGCATTGTTGTCTGGGACACAATTAACAAGACTCGTATATCCACACTTTTGAAGAGTGGATACTAGGACATATTTGATCCTATTCAAATGATGTCTACAAATCTAGTTTAATAGGCAAAGTGCCTAAAACACCTTTTACTTGGTAAAAGTGTAAGTGCCACTGATCTGTTAGCTCTCGTTCATAGTGACGTAAGTGGGCCCATGTCTAGCTAGGCTAGAGTTGGATATGAATGTTTCATGACCTTTACGGATGTGGCATCGCGTTATGGTTATGTGTTTCTTTTGAAACACAAATCGGAAACTTTTGATGAATTCAAAGAGTTTCGACACGAAGTAGACAGACAGACCGGCTAAAGTATTAAAACCGTCACAGTTAGACCATGATGGAAAATACTTAAGCAATAAGTTTCTCGTATACTTGAAAGAGTATATTATTCTTTCAATGAGGACTCCTCCCGGAACACGTCAATTTGACGGTGTGTCCTAACGGAGAAACCGAATTTTGTTAGACATGATAAGGTTAATCATGAGTCGCTCTGAGCTACCATTTCCTTCAAAGGATACGCATTAACAGTGCAATACTTATTTTGAATAAGGTTCCATAAAAATCTGTTTGACAGACTTCATATTAGATATGAATAGGAAATAAACTGGGTTTTCTCATTCCTGATGATTTAGGAATGCTAGGCATATGTTTGGATGATACCAAACTAGAACCCAAATCGGATAAGTGCCTAAGTTGTAGGTTATCCTAGGGAAACCAAAAGTATAGTACTTATACAACTCACAAGAGAACAATGTAATTTTTGCTCGCCATGCGGTTTTCCTAAGAGGAATACCTATATGCAGTGGTAAGTGAGAGGAAAGTAAAACTCGATGTAAATCAGAATAATACTGTTCCAGGCACTGATTCTTCAATGGAACACAAATAGTTCATCAAGGATGAAACTATACCAATAATCTTATTGAGGAATACGAACTGACTACGTATAAGGAAGTGATACAAGGTATCGACTCCCTATTATGGCAAAGTGCCATGATGTCCGAAATGGATTCCATGTATACCAACTCAGTTTGGACACTGGTTGTTGTACCGGAAGGCATTGTGCCTATTGGTACTATATAAGTCTTCAAGGAAGACATACATGGAAGACAACATACAAACGTACTAAGCTAGGCTTGTAGTGAAAAAAGGTATCGTTATCAACATTGTGTCGATTACGAAGAAACCTTTTAACCGTTGCCATGGTTAAATCCATTTGGATAATGCTTGCTGATGCTGCATGTTTCATTCATGAAATATGACAGCTGAACTCCAAAATCATTTTCCTTAAACGGAAACCTTTTGAAGGATGTTTACAACATCCTAACGGTTTTTTCGTACCAAAACAAACAAACGAGGTTTGCAGGTAATTCGATCCATTTATGGATTGAAGCAAGCATTGCGTTCTTGGAACGATATCGTTTTGATGTAATCATAATGGTATATGATTTAATTCAAAACTAAAATGATTCTTGTGTATATAAGAAGGTTAGTGGGAGCACACTGGTAGTGAAAGTCCTAAATAATGATAATATACCATTTCTTGGAAATGATATTCCCATAATACAATCGGTGAAAGCTTGGCTTTCATGAAAATTCTCCGTAGAATTCTTGGGAGAGACAACCTTTATTCTAGGAATAAAGATCTACTGGGATAGATTTAAAGTTGTTAATACTCTTCGAGAACTCATACATTGAAATAAATGTACGCGACCTGGTGTCTCATACGCTTTGAGCATAAGGAGTCACAATTAGGCCAATCCCAGTGATAGTCATTGGAATGATGTTAAGAACATCCTTCAGTATCTTAGAGGAACTAAGGATGCTGTCTTAATCTATGGAGAAGGAGAACTTGAAGTGACTGGGTTCACTGTTGCAAGTTTCCTAACCGATAATAACGACTATAAGTCGTAAAACAAATGCACTATATAAAGTTTGAATAATGGAATAGTGAACTGAAAATCTTCCAAGCAAGATACTATTACCGAATAAACAACAAAAGCGGAATATTGCTGCAGCTGAGGCAGCAATAGAATCCATTTGGGTCGATAATAATCCTAATTAGAGTAGGAATAGTTCTGTTAGCAGCTGAGCTAGGCTACATCACAGGCTAAAGAATTAATGGTCTCATCAACGATCCAGATAAATACTTCAAATATTCATCTGATTCGTTCGGATCATACATCGTGGCGATGTGATGATCGAATAAATCGCATCAGATGATAATCATGCAAATCCGCTGACGAAAGCATTTTCTCAGCATAAGTTTTAGCGAACCGTACATAGTTCGGGTGTAGGACACTTGAGTGATTGGCTATAGGCCAAGTAGGAGATTGTTGGACAATTATGACCCATAACATCACTATTTTTACAGATCATGGTGTTGTTGTACAAATTAACTATGTGACAAAGGAAATTGCCCTTTTATCATTTGTAATTAGATTATCAAGATATATAAATGATAGAAGGTCCTTATGATTAGTTCCGGATTGAGATGATATGAGACAGTATCAATCCACGAAGGTTTAATCATTAAATATCCATAGTCAGAGTATTATCGAGATTGGACATCGATAATGCGTAAAAGACTAGTATTACACTTGTGCGCGTTATGGGAGCATAACGTCATAGTTCTCATATATTTGGGTATAAGATACTCATGCAAGTGTAATAGGAGGTTGTGTTTACCGATGGTACGGAAACAGCTTCGCTCTGGATAGACCCCTCAGAATTCCATTGGTAGTATGACTATGTGTCTATGGAAGTCCGAATCAGGGCAGGTGTATGTGGTCTTAACCTGAGACTTGCACCGCTAATACTTGCGACAATCAATATACTTTGGTTTTGGTCGTCTAGGGCTTCAACAGGTTCTGTGTACGCCTCTTCTGGGTATATTGATAATCGTAGTGTATTGGGTGTGATGTCAAGACGAAAGTATCACTCCAGTCATAGTGGAGATGATGGTCACGTAGGATACGGAACTGGTGCTCTTATGTATTGCAGTCATCGGGATAATATGACTAGGTCATGATTATCCGATTATAGAGACTAGTTACCAGAGATCCGATATGTGCTTCGTACGGGGCAGACACAATTTCAGCCTCAGGCCTTGCACGTGACATCCGATGCTGGATCGAAATACGCAATAATACATATACTACGCCTGATATAGATCACATATTCCAGTAAGAATATTTCTGGAGAATTGGGTAGGCACGGTGATTTGCTAGAAGCCAACCATGTCTTGTAAATCGGTATAAACGTAGTACTAGGTACGTACGTGTTCAGATAGTCCGATGATCGAATTTACTGCCAACATATCCGGGGATCTCATGGGTCGCTTCCCGAAGATTCACCGATGACGTATGACTCACACTTTATTAATCTGGGATTAATTATAAGAGAGAAAATTAATCTGGGATTAATTACGGAGATATTTTATCTGGGATAAAATATTATTTAAAGAGAGAGAACGATTAATTTTGAATTAATCGATAAAATAATATATTCGATATATTATACGAAATTGGATTTCGACGCGGAATTAAAATTGGATTTTAATTCGGGCGAACGAGTTAATTTAGAATTAATTCGTTAGCAACGTGAATAGTAATTTTGCTAGGCATAATTATTTAATTACGTCGCAACGAAAAAATTCGTTAATTCGGAATTAGCGAACCCGAGCCCGGGAGTGTTTGCGGGCGCACTCGTATTTCAAATTCAAGTGCGGCCCATAAGTCACATCAAGCGTCAAATCCCTAGTCAATCAATTGATGTGGTGTCTAGTCACTTTGAGTGATGTGACAACTTGTCACTTGTGATTGATGGTGGTAGTTGGATAGCTTTAATGCTTGTACCTTTTTGACTTTTGGAAATTCAAAAATGGTATATGTTTTATTTGATTTTAGAAATCAAAACCAACACACTTAACACATTTTCTCTCTTCTCTCTTCTTCCCTCTCACGCCCAAGGGGCTGTTTTCTTCTTCCTTTTTCTGCATTTTTCCGAGAATACAAGGAGTAGCTTAGGTGATTTTTGTGGCGAAAATTACCGAGTGCTAGCACACATTCGGGGTCTTGCGAATGTGATAGAGAAACCAACTTGTGAGCATGGAATCACCAACATAAAGCTTGGAGCTTGGAGATCCATCCATGGTGTTGATCGAAAATCACAAGGAGCACAAAGGGAGCCTTGGCCGAAAGCTTGAAGGATTTTTTGTGTTCAACGCATCGCCAAATCCGATCAATGTAAGTATGATTCCGCCATATTTCATTGTTGTATTCACATGTGTTTCTTGCTTGAAATAGATCTTGGGACTTAATAGAAACCCAACATTAGGCACTTTGCCTAATAAACTAGATTCGTAGACATCATTTGAATTAGAATCAAATCCGTCCTAGTATCCACACTTCGAAAGTGTGGATATACGAGTCTTGTTAATGTGCCCCAGACAACAATGCCACTTTTAAGTCTCAACATATTTATTCAGTTTGAGCTTTTGTTTGTCATGTTATATGTTTGAGATTCATTTATATTCAAAATATAAATATTGTTATTCACATCTAATGTGTGTATCTCAATATCTTCTTTATAAACAAAACACCCGGTGTTCTGAACATAAAGGTATACCCGCAACAGGTTACACTAGATATAGAGATAATGTTTCTAGTCAAACTAGGAACATTATAACACTTTCCTAATTTAAGTACATGCCCAAAGGTCAGTTCCAAAACTTAGGTTCCCATAGCCAAAACAGCGACTCTCGTCCCGTTTCTGACTCATAGGTCGATCTCATCTGAAGCCAGTATCCTCCTTATCAGCAGATCCCGTACATCAGCATATATGTTTGTACAACACCTAGTATCAAAAAATCCAATTTTAAAACTAGTAGTGGATATGTTTATGACAAACATACCTGAAATCGGAGCCTTGCCCGTCTTCACTTCCTTCATGTCTGCCTTGTCCATACGGCAGTCACGCTTCCAGTGACCCCGTTTGCCACAGTTTAGGCAGACATCTTGGGATATGTCATTTGTCTTCCTAGAAGACTGTGACGATTTTACCTTTACCCTTTTTCTTCACACCTCTAGAAGCCTTCGACCAAGCCTTGGCCTTCTGGGATGTTGAAGTAAGATGCGTCTTGCGCTTCTTGCCCGTTTGGAAGCTCTTGCTCTGCCTCCTTGAGCATAGCCATTAACTCTCGAAGAGTTTTCTCTTGGTTCATTATGAACCCGCCTCAGCATTCGGGCGGAGACTGTAATATCAAATCTATGATAGTCTTGGCCTCATAGGTAATGCCCAGTTAACCTAGCTGTTCGATGTCAGCAATCATCTGTGACACCTAGTGCTCGACAGATGTACCCTCTGACATGCGCGAGCGAAAGAGCTTCTTTTGTACTTTTAAGATCTAAGGTTAGATCTATAAAGATCATTAATTTCATTATCATGGTCTAAGGATCTAATCCTTAGTTCTGATGACAAAATTTAGGAGTCTTTACGGAAAGCATAACGGATTGAGCACTAAAGTTATCATCACGATGAGTCTTCCAAAGCTCATGCTCTACTATTTCTCAACTCCGGGCTTAGGCCCGAGAGGTCGCTTCTATCAAATAGAGTAACTTCTCAACTCCCAGGACTATCCTGAGATTCATTTACCAATATGAAAATTAAAGCCGTAGAAGATATTTTTCACCTAGGATTATGTTCTTTGACGCTAATCTTTCAAGTCATCTTGATTGCTATAGTCCAACTATCCAATCAACGATTTCAGGTACAATCTAATGTAATGATTACTATAGTCTAACTATATAATTAACTATAATTTGATTGGTTACTTTCAAATGTATTGATTACTATAGTCCAACTATATAACTAACTAAAATGAAGTAGTTTGAATACAGTCCAATTGTTCGGTTAAAACAACAATTAAATATTAGTCCAACTAATATATTTATAAATTATTAATGACGAAAAATGAAATGAGCGCGTATTGGCAAATATCTAAACGAAATTGCAAATTTAATACTTGCCTCCCACTATTTTTCGGCGAGCCTCTAATCCTCTGTGGAGTACTCGAGAAATCTAGTTTCCTAGTGGGCTAGGATCCTGTTAAATAACACACAACCTTGACTTTGGCCAACAAGTTGTATGAAACTTAACTAGGTAGATCTCTAAGATCAATTGGATCTCATCCAATTCCTAGATCCAGTAGGTGGACCTCCAAGTCCGAAACATATATCCAATATATGCCAATATATCCAATATATTCCCTAACCTTTTTCCTCTGAATCAACTAAGCCTTGGCTTTGGCTCAACAAGATTAATGAAACCAGTTAAACGTGACCCATTGACAGTGGGAAAGCTTCGTAATCGAGGTCGATGTACAAGAAGTGACCTTGACTTTGGCCAACAAATCACAACTTGCCCAAGACGTATGATATGGAACAAAGCTTTTGTGATTCAAACACATCCGCGATGGACAAAGGTCTTGACTTTGGCTAAAAAACCAAAGCCAATCTTGGATCTTGAGAGAGAATCACTCAATGGAAGGAAAAACGCTTAATATAAAAAGAGGATTTTTGTAGCGATTTGGCAACCAATTTATTATCTTTAATTAGGTCTCAGCATACACCCCCTAAGCATGCTTTCTAAAAGCATAATAAGGCGCGAATAAAATAATAATGATATTCGGATGGATATATAACAAACTTTGTTCCTAGAACAAATCTCTCCATTTCCTCTCTCCCGCTAGCACTATTCATACTTCTACCCAATTACATAATACTTCTAAAGAAACCTCATTTACATTGAGGGAAATTGGTGAGAAGAGAAATACAAAGAGAATAGAGATAATAGGTTGGACAAGCAGGTCCAATTTAATAAATTCTAAATTTATTACAATAATTTCCAAAATTGCCCTCACCCTTCTAATATCCATCCGATATACATTATTCATTCATACATCCAAGTATTCACACAAAGCATGTTATTCAATCAATCTAATCCAATTAATTAATCTTTGAATTAATGATCATCCAATGTTCAAATAACGATTTGATTTGCGCGAGTCCAACTCGTTTAAGAATAAGTACTCAAAGTACGTATTCTTGAATTATATCGAACTACAATTTTAAATCCAATTTAAATTATATCCAATACTAATTCATATTTAATTCCAAATTAAATAATTACACTTTTAAAAGTGCCTTTTAGACTTGGATTCCAAATCCAATCTACATGGGTCTCAAAAGCCCAATTAGTATCCAATACTTTTTAATTAAAGTCCAATGAGTTTTTAATTAATTCTTTAGGCATGGGCTTTGGCCAATATGGATCAAACCCAAGATGCCAAGGCCCAATAAGGAATCACCCTTATGCCATAAAATCAATTTTGGCCCATTAGGCCCAATTAAATTTTTAAAGGCCCAAATGTCATATTTGGACTTTATGGAAATGGTTTTATGCCCAATTGGATCCAACCCAATTGTCCAGAACCAAACTTGACCCAACCAAGCCCATTAAGCCCAATTACAACAAATAAAATTAACACATTATTCCAAATTACATATTAATTTAATTAAAGTGCAATTAGTACAATTAATCAATTAATCTAACACTTCCAAAATACTAATTAATTCAATTAATCATACTCAACATTTCCAATTCATGTCCAATACAAATTGAAGCAAAATCAATCTATACATGCTTATATCCCACGACAATTACATGAAATAACATCCAATTTTTTTTTTTATTTCAATCTAATTAAAACAACAATCAATATTCATTTCATGCTTTTAACATATCCAATTTGTCAAAATTCAAAAATCACCATGAGTATTTTAAAGGGTTCCATTCGGCCATGGCTCAAGAATTGGGGATTTTTGATCAAATCAATTTTTCTCAATTCTATTGATGCACAAATCCAATTCATCATCATCCAACCACAACCAAACAACCAATTTAGGAAAATCAAGCTCCAAACACAAAAATCCCAAATTAAAGTCATGAACCCTAGATTTCCAAATCAAACTTAGAAGGCTCTGATACCATTGGAAGTATTCCTAGAACATGCCAAAATCGTCTAAGAGTGATTTGTGTGTGAAAAGCAAAGAGGAGTTGCGGAAAAAACTTACTTTGCTTGGATAAATTTCAAGACTTTTTCTTTGTTGAAGATGAAGCTCCAAGCTTGGAATAGAGTTCTAAACCCTTGGGTGAGTTTCCCTATCACATTGATTCACTCCTTTATGTGCTAGCATGAATAAATTTTGAAAGAAAAATTGCCCCTCCATGAGTGCAAAGTTTCGGCCAAGAGGTAGAGAGGAGAAGAGAGAGTTTTTCCTTTACTGTGAATAGTAACTAGTGCTCACTTCCAAAGTTGACCAATTAATTTATACTTAGTTTGTGCGTTGGAATTAGCTTGAGTGTGTCAAAAGCAATCTAAGCTTTTTCTCAACTAATAACAACTTCCATCACTTGTGTAGACATTTGATGTAAGTTGGTGGGCCCCACTTTAAATTCCAAATTTAAGTCGGACAATCCAACATGCAACTTCGCTCGGGCCGGGTTCGTTTAATTCCGAATTAAACGAATTTCCGTTGTGACTTAATTAAATCTAATTTAATTAAATAATAATGCCTCGCAATATTATTACTAAAGTCGCTTACGAATTAATTCTAAATTAATTCGTTCGCTTGAATTAAAATCCAATTTTAATTCCGCGTTGAAATCTAATTTCAATTAATATATCCGATATATTATTTTAGCCCAAATAAGTAAATTAAATAGAAAAATCCAATTTAACTATTAAATTTATTTTACCGAATAATTCCAAATTAATCGCGTTCTCTCTTCTCGTTGAATTAATCCCAGATTAATTCTTGACGCAATTAATCCCATATTAATTCTTTCTCTGATAATTAATCCCAGATTAATTCTAGCCGTAATTAATCTCAGATTAATTTTCTCTCTCATAATTAATCCTAGATTAATTCTGTTCGAGTCAAATCTCAACGGTGAATCTTCGGGAAGCGACCCAAGAGATCCATGGATATGGCAGTAAATACAGTGATCAGACTATCCGAATACCTGCGTACCTGGTACCACGTTCCTACCGATTTACAAGACATGGTTGGCTTCTAGCAAAGCACCGTGCCTACCCAATTCTCCAGAAATATTCTTCTGTGGAATACAAGATCTTTGTCAGGCGTAGTATACGTAGTATTGCATATTACGATCCAGTATCAGATATCACATGGTAGGCCTAGGGCTGGAATTGTGTCTGCAGGTATGAAGCATATATCGGATCTCTGGTAACTAGTCTCTACAATCAGATAATCATGACCTAGTCATATTATCCCGATGACTGTAGTACTTAAGAGTACTAGTTCCGTATCCTGCGTGATCATCATCTCCATATGACTGAAGTGATACTTCCATCTTGACATCACACCCAATACACTATGATTCTCAGTAAACCCAGAAGAGGCGTACACAGAACCTGTTAAAACCCCGGACGACCAAAACCAAAGTATACTGATTGTCGCAAGTATTAGCGATGCAAGTCTCAGGTTAAGACCAAATACACCTACCCTGATTCAGATTCCCATAGAAGCATAGTCATACTACCAATGGGATTCCGAGGGGTCTATCCAGAGCGAAGCTGTTTCCGTACCATCGGTAAACAGAACCTCCTATTACACTTGCATGAGTATCCAATACCCAAATATATGAGAACTATCCCGTTACGCTTCCATAACACGCACAAGTGTAATACTAGACTATTCCGCATTATCGATGTCCAGTCTCGATAATATTATGACTAGGAATATTTAATGATTAAACCTTACGTGGATTAATAATGTCTAATATCTTATTAATTCGATACTAATCATATGGACTTTTATCATTTATATATCCCGGTAATCCAATTACAAATGATAAAAGAGTAATTTCCTTTGTCACATAGTTAATTTGTACAACAACACCATGTTCTGTATAAATAGTGATGCTATGGGTCATAATTGTCCAACAATCTTACATTATAAGATATCGAAATACCTCTTTCATGCGTAAGGGACTATTCCGAACCCAAACAGGTTTGAGATCAAACCTTACGAGGGGTGCAGCCTTAAATCATTCCCACTATCTCATACCAGGTGGCAATTCCCTTATTTTTCAGTTATTCCCCCCGCTGGACTATCTGTACTGATCGATGGTAAACACACACGTAACGCAAGCGCACATATCGCTCAAGTAGTATAAAAATATCAATCCCACAAGGACTTAATTTTTATTGTTGTTATTAATTATTGATTCTATTTATTTACTGGTATCTAATTAAATGGAGAAGATAATGATTGCTTGATTGGTTTGTTGAATGTGGATTTGCTAAATAAATAAATAAATAAAAATACAAAAGAAAATACTAAGGAAAATAAACAAAAAACACAAATATCTATGGTTATGAATCCACATAATATTATTCTAATGATGAATTGATTCTCATATATATGTGTCATAAATCAGTTTGCTAACTTTGAACACGATGATATGCAAAAGCCTCTTCCGATAGTCAGATGCAAACACCCAAAATAACCCAATTAATCATATTTCTAGGTTAACCAAGTTATCTGAATTCATTAAATTCAAGTTCCAATTATGGCTACCCCCGCCCGACAGGTATATTCCTATCTTGTAAGGAAATATACCTAAGAGACTCTTCCCCAAGGTGAGATCGTGAGCTATTGAATCTAAGGATGAAACCTAAAATCCCTTTTCCAAGTTCATTTTAAGTTTACTGCATCAATCTTATTGGTGATCAGGCAACAAGAAGCATTAAGTTTAAGATTCAATAAACAAACCAAAGCATTAAACATAATAATATTAAATCAATTATTAAGCATGTGAATATTGTGCTTCATCAATTTCCTAGAATAAAAATAAAATGTTGGGGTTAGGGGATCCACCTTAAATTTTTCAAATATAGAAATCTCACTTTATTATAATATAGAAATTATCAGTGTTTCCCAATTAAGTCAAACCAGTCATAAAGGCGATGTTATTATTTGTCCATAAACTAACCATATAGGCGATAATCATCTGTCACCTAAAGACCGACCATATAGTCAGTGTCACATTATGTCAAATAAATAAAACCAACCATTAAGGCGGTATCAACTTTAATCCATATTATTAAATTATAATTTCCATATTATAAATTACGTGAGATTAATCTACCTTATCATATAAAAGGTTTCACCCATCCCCAGCGGAAATTAATTACTAAACATAAAAGAAAATAAAAACACTCAAACTATTATTACTACTAAAAATAAAAATAAAAATACATTACAAAATTAGTAAATAAAACACACAAGACACAATCCTTAATTCTTATTCAAGAAACCAAGGAAAATATGAAAATTCTAAATGAAATCGAATTCAATTTATAGGTCAAAAAATCTGGACCGACGTCGCGACGCGTTGATGTGTAAACGCGTTCTGCTGAGATCCTGACACATGTCCGTGGAGCGCGACGCGTCGCGACGCGTAAGTGCTTTACGTCGCGATGCGTCATGTGCAGAAATTTCCATTTTGTCATTTTCGTCCGATTTTTGTCGTTTTAGCCCCGATTTGATTCCATTGAGTTCTAAATCTTTATTTATCTACAAAACACAGAAAAATACATCAAAACGTTTATCAAACCCGAGAAACATATAAAATATTAGGTCAAATGGGCGGTAAAATGTGATATATTTTCCGCTCATCACACCCACAAACCTAACATTTTGCTAGTCCCCGAGCAAAAAAAAAATGAAATAAACAACAGGAACTAAATTAAACTAAGCCACTTTCGTAGGGATCACAATTGCATTTAGTGTATGCAACAAGCCTTTAAACCCCTAGGTGTCCATAGTGGACGAGTTGTAGTCTCGTGAGGGTTTACAGCTACGATACCCACAAACGTCAATCATGCACATGCAATCACACATAAAGACAAAAGAAAGAAAGAAATAAAATAAACGAAAATGAAAACTATATATACAATATCCTCAGAGAATGTCTAGCATCAAAGCTAGAGGAACCTTCAAAATGCATACTACAACTGAAATCCTTTCCTTTGAACAAAGTATCTAAATCAGACTCTAAGTGTGTGTGTGAATAATTCTGCAAACATCTTTGATTCTAAATTATCAACTAGGTGATTTCATCTCAATTCTCAGTAGATAATAGGTCAAACCAACCTGACTATCTAAAATTATTCCATCTACTACAATATGCGTAAAGTGAGGTATGATGATTTTTTTTCATATAACATCTTTAATCCATATAGCGAGCTTTGGGCCAGTGACTCCCAAGCCAGTTGGCTTTAGGGTACTAGGTGTTAAGACACCCATACAGACTTAATTACTTGGATCTCGGATGTTTAAAGGTTCTACCATTTGACGCGAACAATCACTGCTTACTGAGGCAAGACGCCCGGTTACTAAGTAGAAACTTTATTAATTAACTAACTCAAGCTTTCCTGTTTGACGCAAAAAGTCACTACTTACTGTTGCAAGACGCCCGATTACTAAGTACTAGCTTGGTTAGTTTTTATTAAACTCTTTTTTTTATCATCATACCGCACATAAAAAAAATATGTATACAGAAACAGATATTCAGACAAACGGTCATTCATCAACCACCGATTATTTCAACTAGTCACTTTGTCAATTCCTTATTATCTAACTACTACAGAACTATTTTTTAGTGCATACGATTCTGACCTAGATATTAGGCTCAAAATTAGGATAAAAGTAAAATTAGCTTATATTTTTTCCTAAAACGTTTTAACTAAAACAAACAATCTTATCATTGGACTTTTTTTTTTTAATTTTTTAAAAACATGCAAAAATTAAAACACGCAAACATGCAAAACACACAAAACAAACGACATGCAGGGAAGAAAAATAACAACAGAGAAAAATAAAAATAAACGAAAATGAAAACAATATATACAATATCCTCAGAGAATGTCTAGCATCAAAGCTAGAGGAACCTTCAAAATGCATACTACAACTGAAATCCTTTCCTTTGAACAAAGTATCTAAATCAGACTCTAAGTGTGTGTGTGAATAATTCTGCAAATAGCTTCGATTTTAAATTATCAACTAGGTGATTTCGTCTCAATTCTCAGTAGATAATGGGTCAAACCAACCTGACTATCTAAAATTGTTCTATCTACTACAATATGCGCAAAGTGAGGTATGATGATTTTTTTTCATATAACATCTTTAATCCATATAGCGAGCTTTGGGCCAGTGACTCCCAAGCCAGTTGGCTTTAGGGAACTAGGTGTTAAGACACCCATACGGACTTAATTACTTGGATCTCAGATGTTTAAAGGTTCTACCGTTTGACGCGAACAATCACTGCTTACTGAGGCAAGACGCCCGGTTACTAAGTAGAAACTTTATTAATTAACTAACTCAAGCTTTCCTGTTTGACGCAAACAGTCACTACTTACTGTTGCAAGACGCCCGATTACTAAGTACTAGCTTGGTTAGTTCTTATTAAAATCTTTTTTTTTGTCATCATACCGCACATAAAAAAAAATATGTATACAGAAACAGATATTCAGACAAACGGTCATTCATCAACCACCGATTATTTCAACTAGTCACTTTGTCAATTCCTTATTATCTAACTACTACAGAACTATTTTTTAGTGCATATGAGTCTGACCTAGATATTAGGCTCAAAATTAGGATAAAAGTAAAATTAGCTTATATTTTTTCCTAAAACGTTTTAACTAAAACAAACAATCTTATCATTGGACTTTTTTTTTAAATTTTTTAAAAACATGCAAAAATTAAAACACGCAAACATGCAAAACACACAAAACAAACGACATGCAGGGAAGAAAAATAACAACGGAGAAAAATAAAAATAAACAACCATACCCTCAAACCTAAACTGAGCATTGTCCCCAATGCGTTACAAAATAAAAGAAAGATAAGGGAACAAAAATACATTGGTTAGATCATTCCTCAGCCCCATCATTGTCGTTACCATCCTCTGACAAGTCAGGGAATACTAGAATCTGCTCACCGCTCATGTTAAGATGGCGAGCCATATGTTGAAGCAATTACCTAATGGCAAGCTATTTTGAACGATGAAGTCAATGCGAGATTACATCTGTTCAGTGCGCTTTGACATAGTACGGGATTGTGATTGTTGCGGGGCAGTGTGAGGTTAAGGTGGTGGAGTAACATGTACAGAAAAAGAAGGGTCAGCCTATGCAGAGACTCTCTCTGCTCATAGTTGATGGACAATGCGTGCAGTAAGGGCAGTGGTGGGCTGTATGGACTCATCTCTAGGGTTAATGGGCACCCCAGCTGCTGTAAAAAGTTTAGTTATCAGGCTGTAATATAGCAGTCCAGTCTGTGCAGAGTGAGCTACCCGAACCATATTACTTGAAATCAACTCACCTTTATCTATTGAATGTCCCTCAACTAACGAGTAAAGTAGAATCATCCGCTTCTTGGTGACATTTGTAATGTGGGTACCAGTTAAGAGGGTGCGGGTCAAGAAATGGAACCAAACTCGGGCATCGGGCTTTAGAAACCTAGAACTTGTTTTAAGATGTTCCCCATTATTGTTAATATCCCATACATCATTGGGGATGCATAGAGTTCTCGTGATGGTCTCTAAGTCGTGGTGCTCGATTGTTTCAATGTAATCATCCCCCTCTATATCTGACAGCCTATAAAATCTATTGATCGTAGACCGATCAAATGCCACCATTTGGCCTCTCACTAATACATGGTAGGCTATATGCTCGTAAGCATTCGCGTACAATTCTCTCACCATGGGAATGCAGGTAGTGGTAGGCTGTTGGCAAAGCTTATGCCAGTGCCTTTGGGAAATCATAGAATCAATCTGGGGGATAAATGTAGCGTTTTACATCCGATAAAATCTGGGAAATCATAAAATATTGTTGTTGGGATTCTGTGTTTCTGGGTTACGCATTTCATCCAGTAAGACTTCCAATACGTTCGGTCGGACATGCATACAATAACTGACGGACCGCGACCACATCTAGCCTGACCTCTTCGAGGTTAGGCCCATGCGATGCTTGCCTAGATCTATTTCATTACTTTTATCATTGTTGAAATAGCTTATGAACATTTATTTTATTTATTATCTTGAAATTATATGCTTTATAAATTGTTTCGTGTGTGATTTTACATTATAAGATATAAAAATACCTATTTCAAGCGTAAATATTATAATGACATTAGTAAGGGACCATTCCGAACCCAAATAGGTTTAAGATCAAACCTTACGAGGGGTGCAGCCTTAAATCATTCCCAGTATCTCATACCAGGTGACAACTCCCTTATTCTTCGGTTATTCCCCCCGCGGGACTATCCGTATTGATCGATGGTAAACACAAATGTAACATAAGCGCATATATTGCTAAGTAGCATAAGAATATCGATCCCACGAGGACTTAATTTCTATTATTGTTATTAATTATTGATACTATTTTTTTACAGGTATCTAATTAAATGGATAAGAGAATGATTGTTTGATTGGTTGATTGAATGTGGATTTGCTAAATAAATAAATAAATAAAAACATAAAAGAAAATACTAAGGAAATTAAACAAAAGACACAAATATCTAGGGTTATGATTCCACATAATATTATTCTAATGATGAATTGATTCTCATATATATGTGTAATAAATCAGTTTTCTAACATGAAACTCGAAGATATGTAAAAGCCTATTCTGATGGTCAGATGCAAACACCCAAAATAACCCAATTAATCATATTCCTATGTTAAACAAGTTATCTGAATTCATTAAGTTCAAGTTCCAATTATGGCTACCCCCGCCCGACAGGTATATTCCTATCCTATAAGGAAATATACCTAAGAGACTCTTCCCCAAGGTGAGATCGTGAGCAATTGAATCTAAGGATGAAACCTAAAATCCATTTTCCAAGTTCATTTAAGTTTACCACATCAATCTTATTGGTGATCAGGCAACAAGAAACATTAAACTTAAGATTCAATAAACAAACCAAAGCATTAAACATAATATAATTAAATCAATTATTAAGCATGTGAATATTGTGGTTCATCACTTCCATAGAATAAAAATAAAATATTGGGGTTAGGGGATCCACCTTTAATATTTCAAATGTAGAAATCTCACTTTATTATAATATAGAAATTATCAGTGTTACCCAATTAAGTCAAACCAGCCATAAAGGCGGTGTTATTATTTGTCCATAAACCAGCCATATAGGCGGTAATCATCTGTCACCTAAAGACCGACCATATAGGCGGTGTCACATTATGTCAAATAAATAAAACCAGTCATTAAGGCGATATCAACTTTAATCCATATTATTAAATTATAATTTCCGTATTATAAATTAAGTGAGATTATTCTACCTTATCATATTAAAGTTTTCACCCTTCCCCCAGCGGAAATTAATTACTAAACATAAAAGAAAATAAAAACACTCAAACTATTATTACTACTAAAAATAAAAATAAAAATACATTACAAAACTACTAAATAAAACACACCAGATACTATCCTTAATTCTTATTCAATAAACCAAGGAAAGTATGAAAATTCTAAATGAAATCGAATTCAATTTATAGGCAAAAAATCCGGACAGGCGTCGCGATGCGTAGGGTAGTCTGTGTCGCGACGCGTTGATGTGTAAACACGTTCTGATAAGATCCTGACACTTGTCCGCGGAGCGTCGCGCGTCACGAGTCGTAGGTGCTTTACGTCGCGACTCATCATGTGCATAAATTCCTATTTTATCCTTTTTCATCTGATTTTCATCGTTTTAGCCCCGATTTAATTCCATTGAGTCCTAAATCTTTATTTATCTGCAAAACACAAAAAAATACATCAAAACGTTCATCAAACCTGAGAAACCATAAAAATTATTAGGTTAAAGGGGCGGTAAATTGTGATATATTTTCCACTCAACACGTACTCTCTACGGGATGAGAGCCTAATAATATAGTGGTCTCTGACGTCATAGGCATAACAGTAAACTCCACTTCACTCCGAAAATTAGATTCTAGATTATATTTTCTGTCATCATGTCATTTTTTTTATGATTCATGCACGTGTTTATGATGGTTTTGCCATAGGTATGAGTGGTCTGGCATTAGCATGCATTAGTTTTTGTTATGGATACGTTTCAGAATAACTCATGTAGGATCAGGCCATGTTATCAACTGTGTCTTGTAGTCTTGTTGTCAGATAATCATGTTTCAATTTAGTTACTTTCAGATCATGCATGATTAGATCATGTTAGTATGTCAGTTTTAGTTTAAGTAGTTCCGGACAAAATCATGCATAGTGTAAGTAAGATTTTAAGCAGTTCATGTTAGTTTTAGATTAGGTTCACGTTGCAGGCCATGTTTTCAACTAAGTCGAAATAATTTATGACATTTCCTAGATCATGTAAATGTAGTTTTCAGGTCAGGTACACAATTGCAACTCATGCATGTTCAGTTCAGTATTCTGGTCCAGTTTATGCATGTCAGATTAGGTATTCAAGTTCATCTCGGACATGTCAGTTCAAGTAATTTGGTTCAGATCTTGCATGTCAATTCGGATATTCAGGCTTAGCTCACGTAGTTTCAGTTCAGGTCACGTTAGAAATCATGTCATGTAGTTCATGTCAACTGCAGGTCATGTTCACACAGTTCACGTCGTCATTGCGAATATTTGATTTTGGTTTTAGTTTTTTGTACCACAATCTTAGTTCCTCAGTCATTCCATTATTTCTCATTTCATGTTGTTATATGTATATTCATATTCTTCAGTTTTAATTTATTCATGTTCTATATTTATTAGCTTATTTTATTGGCCCTCCGACATTCACTCACCGAGTCTTTTAAAAAGACTTGACCCACCTCATTCTCTAATTGTTTTACAGGTTACAGGTTCATGCATGTAGAAGACATGTTATGAAGGAGACGAGACCCAATGATAGTCATTACACACTACGGTGATCAAGTCATAGTCGAGCCTATTAGTTAGTTAGTGTCAAGTTAGGCTATAACGCCTTACGTATGTACATTTGTTGTATGTTTCACAGTTATGATCTTTTTTATGTATAGGTTATGTATACAAGTTTATATTCAAGACATGTATTCAAGTTATACACTTATGTTCAACATGTTTAGTAGTAATACCATGCATGAAGTCAATCACTAAGTATGCTTAGTAGGTGCCTGCCATGGGTTCAGGTGAAGGCTAGGTCGTCTTTTTCTGATCACATGCCCGAAATTCTTACGGTGTGACAGTGTTGGGAGTCTGTATATGTCCTTGGAATCTCGGTAAGACATCCTAGTAAAATTCACGATTTTTCAGGATTCTCATTTTATATTCGGATGCTTCCAATAGTGTCGTAGAATATTGTATTGACTTGTATTTAATTAGATAAGTTAGAATGTATTGAAATTGTGCTATTGGTAGAATCCGGGTGAAATGTGAATGTGTTGGATCGATCCGGTGGAATAAGTGAGTTTCCGATAAAATTAGATTTCGCACATGTCTGTGCTTTGATGAATGTGATGATATATTTGAGTTAATTATGATGATATGATATGTTTTTGATGAATCCGGATAAGTTTGGAGGGTCCAAGATCATTCCATAGCAATTTGGGAAACATTTTCGGAAGGTTTTCTGTAAACGGGTAATTTTTGGATTTGAGCTATTTGGTTGTTTTAGAATGTTATATTATGATTTATTATGAGTATCAAAATGGTTTTCAAAGAAATAGGATGGATCCGAAAGGTTCCAGATCCATTTGTTATGATTTCTGACTTTTCGGAGGATTTTTGAGATTTGGGTCGGAAAGTGATTTTGATGTTATAAATTTGTAATATACAATGTTTTAAGACCAATGAAACTGAAAATTTATTAATGAACTTGTTTTGAGTGTTCCAGAAAGATCTGGAAGTTTATATAGTTGTGTCAAGAATTCCGCATATCATCGATTCTAATTGATTTTACCGCTTATTTTGACAGATATGACTAGGATCGGGAGTGTTTGCGAGACCAAGTAAGTATTCTATGTGGTAAATACTTGATATATAGTTAATTATTTGAATGATTGTTTCATAGTAGATATATGTGTGTGTATATGTGTATTTATCTACTTAGAAATATGTATAGTTTATCTTGACTAAACCACTACAGGTTTGGGATTGTTATAGCCACGTGTTTGGGAGGTCTAGTACAACTATGTATGAATCTTATGTTATGGATATATGTATATACATGTTAAGTTGGAGCTATGTTATTGATGTATAGATAAGTGGCATAATATGATTATGTTGTAATTTGAGAGTTATTTGCCAATAGATGACGAAGTTGAAGAGCAATATGTGATATGCCTGATGTGAGTGGATACTTCTGTTTTATATTTCTTATGATATTTTTATTTTTATTTTTATTTGATAATTTGATTTTATTAATTGAATGTGTTTTGACCGAAAAAATTTGGATAGCTTTATTATTGATTGTATATGATATGTTTCTGTTACAGAGCATATATGACTATTTATAGTTTTTAAAACCTCTGTGGCGAATGTTATGGGGTCCTGACAACCTGAAAATGGCTACCCAGTACTCTGTCAACATGGTCTTGTTTCGTTCATTGCTCTCAGGCATTGGATGCTTGATATGTTCATCTAATTGAGTTAGTTCCTGGATGATTGATATGGATTTACGACGATATTAGTTTTGGAGTTTTGTTCCATTCACTATGAATAGTTTTCCAATATATTTTGGGTACTTGTTTTTCATAGTTTTTTTGAAAAGATATTTCGAAAAGATTATTTTCAAAAAGATCTGCTTTTGAAAAAGATGTGTTTGAAACGTATTTGATTTCGCTTTTGACATGATATGAGCTTTTGATGAAATATGATATGATATGTTTCCGTCTTGGCGCTTGATGCATGTTTTCATGTTTTATGATCCTTCTTTATGTTTTCACCGAGGCGCTTGATGATATGCTTCTGTCACGGAGCTTGATAACATTGTTAGTTTTAAAACCTCTGTGGCACTTGATATGGGGTCTTGACCATCAGAAAATGACTGGCCCACTACCCTATTTCGACATGAATTTGTTTCGTTCATTGTCCGGTGTGGGCTCACGGCTTGGACATTGGACCTTAATTAGTTTTATGAGATTTTTGGATACTTTTATTTTATTGTCCTGAAAAGAGTTGTTTTCAAAAAGAAAATGAGATTAAAGGGGTTACCTTATTTATTGATGGTTTGAATGAAGGATGAGATTGATTGCACATGACTTGTGTTTGTAAAGTGTGTATGTGAACTATTTAGTTGATGAGTTAGTATTTATGTTTATTTATGACTCAGACACGTATTCTTTGCTTATTTTGACTTTTAATATCATCATGTGATGACTTTTGATCTTTGAAAGTTCTCTACGTCTTTGTTATTGTCTATCCTACGTTCTAAGATTTTCGAATGAGATTAAGATCTTAGATTTGTATAAGGTACGTATTTCTGGAAGGTTTGTATATGAAAGGTATGTATTGCTCAAAGGTTTGTAAATGAAAGATATGAAAACTCTTATATTTGAAATATTTTCCGTATATGTATGAGTACAGTAAGCTTTTGGTAGTTGCGTGTGTTCGACTATTAAGTAAATGATTTGAGATTATGTATAACCAATGTTTCTGAATTCATATATGTAATTGAATATAATTTGGATATAAGGGTTAATACGTAAGTTATTACTAAAAGAAGTGTTATATATTATCTGACTTGACAATATTTCAAATATATTTCCCTGACTGATATAGGTTAAAATAGTTTAGTTCAGAAATCATTTACAGTCATCGTTACAGTTTTGTTTAAAGTTTGGGTTTTTTGATTAAGTACAACTTATGAACTTAGTTTCGAGATCAATATATGTAAGTACCTTTAGAAGACTTGATATTTAAGAGTGTAAATAACAGTGCGAAGTTTGAAAAATTTTCAATATAAGTTTAAATGCAGTGTTTCTATTAAATTCTAAATTTATTTTTCCGGATCATTTTCCAATGAGCACTACAGATTTAGGTTTTTATGGATTTTAGCTTGATATAATAAAGGTGTAGGAAACGCCTTTCTTTATGCGCAACGAAAATGATTTAGGCTCCATGATCGACCTCGAAAAATTTCTTGTATTCTCCCTTTGTTGAAACCGAATTCGACCAACTCTTGGTGATTGGATTTTCTCATTGTTGTAAATAAGTTTCCTTGAGATCTGATGCTAGGATCAACCACCCGATCTTCCGAACTATGTCTCGAAACCAATAAGTCGAAGTGTGGGGTTCACTCATAAAGTGTAATCTCTAAACTCTTTTATAGATGTAAATATTTTGGCTTTTAAAAAGAGTGAATTAAGAATATTAAGATCTAACTCACTCTTTTTTCTCTCTATTCTCAACACTTGAGAAACTATTATTTTCTCTCAACTCTTGAAGAAAATTTTTTGGATTTCTCTTTTTCTCTAACTCTCTCATAACTCTTGTGTAAATGCTAGATCACCATTACTCAACCCTAGAGTGGAAATGGTAGAGATTAACTTCAGACTTAAATCCTCTTGTAGATGACACTCATAAACTAAGTTATGAAAGCACAAGAGTAATCAATGGTAAATAAGATAATTTACAATATGCGATTTAAATCAAACAATTTTGATAAATGAATAATGCATTTTTTATTTCAATAAACAATTTCGTTTACAATACATGAAGCTCTAGAACATATATCACAATAATCTGCCAGTTGGACCAGAGCAAATGAGACATGTCAAATAATCCTAAACCCTTTAGGTGACCTTCAAAATCTTTAGCCGATAAGGTCTTTGTAAACGGATTAACCGGGTTCTATGTGGATGCTATGTGCGTGACAGAAATGTCTCATCTCTGCACTATCTCCCTAATGAGATGATATTTTCTCTCCATGCGTTTTCCCCTCGTGTGGCTTCTTGGTTCCTTGGAATTCGCCACTGCACCACTATTATTGCAATAAAGTGTGAGTGGCTAATCTATATCTGGAATAACTTCCAGATCTCTCAAGAACTTTCGGAGCCAGATTGTTTCCTTAGCTGCTTCACAAGCTACTACATATTCAGCCTCCATGGTGGAATTAGCAATACAAGATTGTTTTATGCTCCTCCACACAATTGCCCCACCACCTAGGGTGAACACTGATCCAGATGTTGATTTCCTAGAATCGATATCCGTATGAAAATCAGAGTCAGTATATCACATGAGGATCATATCCTCACCAGAATATACAAGCATATAATTTTTCGTTCTCTTGAGATACTTGAGAATATATTTCATAGCCTGTTGGACAATTGTGACCCATAGCATCACTATTTATAAAAGACATTGTGGTTTTTGTACAAATTAACTATGTGACAATGGAAATTGCTATTTTATCATTTTGTAATTAGATTACTTGAATATATATAAATGATAAAAGTCCTTATGATTAGTTCCAGATTAATAAGATATGAGACAGTATCAATCCACAAAGGTTTAATCATTAAATATCCCTAGTCGTAGTATTATCGAGATTGGACATCGATAATACATAATATACTAGTATTGCACTTGTGCGTGTTATGGAAGCGTAAAAGCATAGTTCTTATATATTTAAGTATTGGATACTTATGCAAGTGTGATAGGAGGTTATGTTTGCCGATGCTACAGAAACAGCTTCGCTCTGGATAGACCCCTCAGAATCCCATTGGTAGTATGACTATGTGTCTATGGGAATCCGAATCAGGGTAGGTGTATTTGGTCTTAACTTGAGACTTGCATCGCTAATACTTGCGACAATCAATACGCTTTGGTTTTGGTCGTCCGAGACTTTAACAGGTTCTGTGTACGCCTCTTCTGGCTTTATTGAGAATCGTAGTGTATTGGGTGTGATGTCAAGATGGAAGTATCACTTCAGTTATATAGAGATGATGATCACACTGGGATACAGAACTGGTACTCTAATGTGTTGCAACCATCGGGATAATATGACAAGGTCATGATTCTCTGATTAAAGAGACTAGTTGCTAGTGATCCGATATATGCTTCGTACGGGACATACACTATTCCAGCCCCAGGCCTAGCAAGTGACATCCGATACTGGATCGCAATACGCAATACTTTGTATACTACGCCTGTTATAGATTATATATATTTTTTAAAAGAATATTTCTGGAGAATTGGGTAGGCACGGCGCTTTGCTAGAAGCCAACCATGTCTTGTAAATTGGTAAGAACGTGGTACGAGGTACGCACATGTTCGGATAGTCCGACGACCGGATTTACTGCCAACATATCAAGGGATCTCATGGGTCGCTTCCCATAGATTCACCGATGACATATGACTCGAACAGAATTAATCAAGGATTAATTATGAGAGAAAGAAAATTAATCTAGGATTAATTGCGGAAAGAATTTATCTGGGATAAAATTCAAATAGAAGAGATAAAACGATTAATTTAGAATTAATCGATAAAATAATATATTCGATATATTAAATGAAATTAGATTTCATAGCGGAATTAAAATTGGATTTTAATTCGGGCGAACGAATTAATTTAGAATTAATTCGTGAGCGACTTTCGTAATAATTTTGCAAGGCATTATTATTTAATTAAATTTGATTTAATTAAGTCGCAACGAAAAATTCGTTAATTCGGAATTAACGAACCCGAGCCTGGAATGTGTTTGCGGGCCCACTCGGATTTTGAATTAAAGTGGGGCCCACATCAAGTCACATCACAAGTCAATCTCATCACTTTATTTGATGGAAGTTGTTAGTTGGTGATGGCTTGATTTACACACTTTCTTATTTTAATTATGAAAAGGTGAGTGACATTTTACTAACTTTGATTTGGTATATGCCTTTGTTTTTTTTTTGGAAAAAAAACAAAAAAACACTTCACTCTCTTTTTCTTCTCTTCACCGTGAAAAACATCTCTCTCTTTTTTTCTCTCATTTGCCGAGAACAACAAAGAACAAAAGGAAGATTTTTGTTGTAATTTTCTTCCTTAGCCAGCACTTAAAGAGTTAACAAAGGTGATAGGGAAACATTCCCTTGAGTTTGGAATTCAAATTCAAAGCTTGGAGCTCAACCATACAAATCAAAGGAGAGCTTGAAGCAATTCTCAAAGGAGCAAATTTTTGTTGTCTACGCATCCATATAACCGATCGTTGTAAGTATTTTTCCGCAATCTTACTTCGAGTATTCGCATGTTTTATACTTAATTGATCCTAGGCATGTTCTTAGAGAACCCAACATAGCCACCCAATGATCCAATCCTGGGTTGGACTGAAATCTATTGACTACTCCCACTGCAAAGCAGATATCCGATCTCGTGCACAACATAGCATACATAAGACTACCAATCGCTGAGGCATACGGGATATGTCTCATTTCCTCAACTGCTTGAGGTGTCTTAGGAGACTGTTCCTTAGACAAATGAATTCCATGTCTGAAAGGGAAATTATATTTCTTGGAATTCTGCATCCCAAATCACACAAGGATCTATCCGATATAGGATGTCTGAGACATTGCTAACAGTTGTTTGTTGCGATCCCGAATAATCTGGATCCCAATTATATAATTGGCCTCTCCCAAATCTTTCATTTAGAATTGATTAGCTAGCCATATTTTCACATCCGATAATATCTTTACATCATTCCCAATGAGTAAAATATCATCGACGTACAAAACGAGAAATATCACCCTACCATCAATGATACGCTTGTAAACGCAAGGCTTATCGACGTTCTTCTCAAAATTATAAGACTTGATCGTAGTATCAAATCTTATGTTCCAAGATCGAGATGATTATTTAAGTCTATAAATGGACCTTTGCAGCTTGCAAACATTTTGCTCTTGACCTTGGGTTATGAATCCCTCTTGTTGTACCATATAGATACTCTCATCAAGATTTCCATTCAAGAATGAAATCTTGACATCCATTTGCCAAATCTCATAGTCATAATATGCGACAATGGATACAGGACTACATATGGATTTTAGAATGGCTACTGGCGAGAAACTCTCCTCATAGCTGACTCCCCCTTTCTGGGTATAACCCTTGGTCATAGCCTAGCCTTGAAGGTCTGTACCTTCCCATCTAATCCTCTTTTTCTATTGTAGATCCACTTGCAACTATGGGTTTTACTCCATCAGGTTGGTCAACAAGTTCCCAGACTAAGTTAGAGTACACAGACTTCATCTCGAGGTTTATGGCTTTGAACCATTCATTTTTATCAATATCATCCATTGCACTACGATGGGGCAATGGATTGTTTATACCATCATTGGATACAACAACCTGTGCCTCTCCATTTCCTAGATAGCGGTCAGGTTGTCGCACAACCCTCTCACTACGTCTAGGTGGTAGATCATTATGATAAACTTGCATCTGACGCTCAGATGTGGAAGATGTTATGTTTTTGGCAATAGATAACAATGGTGTGCTGGTCGAACCAGTAAGTTACTCCTTAAGTAACACTTTACTTCGAGATTTGAACTCTCTCATATAATCCTCCTCAAGAAATGTAACATTTATCGAAATAAATATTTTGTTATATTCCGGACTATAAAAGAATCCACCCCTAGTCTCCTTAGGATAGCCTACAAATAGGCACACCTGTGAACGTGGCTCCAGTTTTGTAGTATTGTTCTTCAGTACATGTTCTGGACACCCCCATATGCCGAAATGTCGCAAACTAGCTTTACGACCATTCCACAACTCTAAGGGAGTCTTAGGAACAGACTTAGATGAAACTACATTTAGGAACAGACTTAGATGAACTAGGTAATGTATTGTAAATAAATATTAATCTCATCATGTCTAGTAGGGTCCGATTTCTCCTTTTTGCAACACCATTTTACCGTGGTGTTTTAGGTGTTGTGAGCCAGGACACTATTTCATGCTCAACTAAGAATTCCTCGAATTCTCTATCAAGGTATTCTCCTCCACGATCCGATCGTAGAATTTTGATGGTTTTACTTAATTGGTTCTCAACCACAGCATGATATTCTTTGAACTTTTCAAAAATATCTGACTTGTGCTGTATTATATAAACATACCTATATCTATAATAATCGTCAATAAAAGTGACGAAGTATTCATAACCACCTCGGGCTTTTACATTCATCGGTCCGTAAATATCTGAATGTATTAGCTCAAGAGGTTGATTAGCTCTTATATCTTTTCCAATAAAATGTCTCTTGGTCATCTTGCATTTTAGACATGATTTGCAGAATGGTAAAGTTCCAAGTTTTACTGGTTTAAAACTATGTTCTTTATCAATTTATCTATCCGGTCAAGGTTAATATGTCCAAGTTTAAGATGCCATAGATATGTGTCATCGTGAGAAATCTTTTGATGTTTTGTTTAAGATTTTTCAACCTTAAACATTTCGGTATTGAGCAGTGAATTATGTGTTAATGGCCTTAACACATATAAATTATTCTCGGAGTTTCCTATACATATTGTTAATCCATTATTACTAATAATAATCAATTTATTATTAAAAGAAACAGAAAAACCATTATCCATAAATTTAGAAACAAATAAAATTCCTGCGAAAACTAGGAATAAAAAGCATATTGTTTAAACATAAAATAACAATTATTAAAGTTTAAATTAGAAACTCTCACTTCTCTAGCTGAAACAACATCCTCTGTCTCGACTCTCATGGTATAGTCTCCTTCAACAAGGTATTCCGTGAATCAAGTAGCTGCAAAGAAGAACAAATATGATTAGTGGCTTCAGAATAAACAATCCATGCAAATTTATCATTCTCCACTAATAGAGATTCGATAACAAGTAAATCGTATCATTCTCCAGCAAGATATTTAGGACAGTTCCTCTTCCAATGCCCATCATTTTTGCAGTGGAAATATTTTCCTTAGGGCTTGGAACCTTTAGTGCCTTTCTTGTTCTTCTTTTTCATAGGTTTTGCCTTAGCCTTCCCAGTGCCTTTCTTCTTATTCTTTGCAGATCTAGAAGATTTGGCAATATTTGCCTCTGCACTAGGTTTACGAGGTTCCAACATGGACTCGTAACCGATGAGCTTATTTAGCAGTTAGGTCAAAGTAAAAGACAACTTGTTCATTGAATAGTTGCTTTTAAACTGCAGGAAACTCTTCGAAAGCATTTCCATGATCATAGTCACTTCGCTTTGAACATTAATACAAGCACCATGGGTTTCGGCTGTATTGAGATGAGATATCATCCTTAAGACATGCTCAGGGACAGATGTTCCTTCATTCATCCTAGAGGTTAACAATGAGATGATAACCTCATGTTGTTGCCACTCCGAAGGTTGCCCAAACATGTCTTGTAATGACTGCATTATTAAAGATGCTTTAGCCATAGGATTATGCTTTGTAGCTAAAACCTCTTACATCCCAGCTATAAAATAGCAACGAGCTTTCTCATCTGCCGTAACCCAATTATTATAGGCATCACATACAGGTTTGCCAGCATTTGGGGCTGGCTCAGGAGGACATTCCTCCGTCAGGACAAATTTAAGGTCTTCACAGACCAATACAACATTCATGTTTCTTTTCCATTTTACATAATTTTCCCCGGTTAATTTGTCTTGTGAGAGAATTGCGATTATTGGAGATATCATGGCTGGAATAAATAAACAAACATGCAATCAACATTCATTCATCGTATATTAAAATCATCAATCATTTAGGCATAAAATTAAACATAATGCATGATCCATGTATAATGAATTAGAAACCTAAAAGAATTACTATGCCACATAAATCTATCATTCCACAAATAAATGCCGCCATAGGGTAGGTCAAGTATTTGCATGATAGATTGAGACAATCTCAATTAATTAATATATCTGGAAATAACTCTTATTCATATTTTAATCAACTACCGTTTTCTTTGATCAAGGACTATCGATTAACCTTTTAGTCATTCCTTTGTGAGTGTAACCCGTTGTTTCGAAACCCTTGGACTTAACTAGTGAAGTACCGCCGTAGGGTAGGTCAAATCACCAATACATCTAGAGTTCCTATCCTATCAGAATCCAAACCTGATATTGAACCAAAAAGAACACCATCCATAAGGGTACGAAAATAAAACCATCTCGAGGAACCTTTTGAATCTCACGTTTTCGGACAACAATGAAGATCATGAGATATATTGTGTTTATCCCTCTCATACTCATTATTTTTGATTTTAAGGTTTCTATTACATTAGTATCTAATTTATTTAAATTATGTGCGGCTAAAACATAACCTAATTAATACTAGTGGATTAGTAGTGATCTAACCGATTTTAACTCTTCAAATTTTATTCACTAATTTTGATTAGTCTCAACTAATATTTTACTTAATTAAACTAATTTAATCAAGTTTATTTTAATGAAATAATTTATTTTATCTCTTAAAATATTAGTTCACTATTAGGTTTTAAAATTTAGAATTCAACAAATGGACCAATATTAATTAAACTATTTAATTGATTGAAGCACATTATAAATTCAAATGGTACGTGGAATTATATCCCGAGTGTAGACCACATTACCGTCCATTCAAAATCGGCTATTGAATTTACGTCTGGGTTTCCATCCGATATACCAAGGAAAATATAATGCACTCATAAGGTCCATAAGTATTAAACTTTGAATTCCCATTTTTTAAATCATTAAACCAATTAATCTTATTAATTAGTTTTCATGCATCTCATATTCCAATTTAACTTTTAAATTACATAAAATCACATTTTATGACTTTGAATATCATGCATCTAAACATGTTATGATATATGGAAATACAATAGTAGGCACCCTAGGCTATAAGACATGTTATTAAACTATTTAAAAAAACATTCAAACCTAGGCTGGGCGTCGCGACCCCCTGATGGGCATCGCGACACTCTAAAGAACAAATCTGAGGCAAAATGTAATTCTGCTAGACATCGTTACTCAGCCCATTTAACGTCGCGACGCTGAAGTATCAGGTGTGCGCATTGCGACGCAACCAGCTTCACGTCACAACGTGATGCAATGTTATTTCCAAGCAGTAGCTGAAATCATTTGGACGTCGCGTCGCAGGTTAGTGTGTGTCACGTCACTGCCTGTTTTCCAGGTTTGGAATGAAAAAACATACACATCAAAAATTACGTTAACTAGTCTCTTATTTTTCTATACTAATCTAATTTGTAAAAATAATAATCCAAGGCATCCATTGGTCTTCAAATCTTACTCTATGAGGCAGTGTTGAGTTCTTTGCGAATTCAGCTCGTGATAAGTTCTTCATTGTATCAGCTCGAACAAGTTACAAATAGTATTACACTTGAACTTATTACAAAGGAAATGAACTTACAACACTTGAAAGAATATGGCCTTATGGCCTTACATTCCCAATAGTAAAAATAAGAGCCAGTAAAAATTAATGATCAACACAATACATTCATCACATATACAAAAATTAAACATTTATCTTAAGAACATTAAAACATTCATGTCAGGAATATTAAAATTGTGTCTACTCATTACAACATGGATACTAACAATTTATATCTCATATAAATCATTAAAACTTATAATTGAAAAAAAGAAGGGTTAAGAATACTTTTCAACCTTAGCTCTTGATGCCAATTGTAGGAAACACCTTTCTTTATGCGCAACGGAAATTCTTTAGGCTCTGGGATCGACTTTGAAAAATTTCTTGCCTTTTCCATTTGTTGAAACCAGATTCCACCAACTCTTGGTGATTTAATTTGCTCCTTCTTGTGAATATGTTTCCTTGAGATCCAATGCTAGGATCAACCACCCGATCTTCTGAACTATGTCTCGAAACCAACAAACAGAAGTATGGGCTTCACTCACAAAGTGTAATCTCTAAACTATTTTAGAGATGTATTTTGTCACAAAATATTTTGGCTTTTAGAAAGAGTGAATGAAGAAGATGAAGATCTAACTCACTCTTTTTCTCTATATTCTCAACACTTGAGAAAATATTCTTTACTCTCAACTCTTGAAGAAAGTTGTTTGGATTTATCTTTTTCTCCAACTCTCTCAAAACTCATGTGTAAATGCTAGATCACCCTTACTCAATCCTTGAGTGAAAATGGTAGAGGTTATATTCCTTTTCAAAGCCAACAAAACCTTATCATTAATCCACCTATGCCATTCTATTATAATGACAAACACAATTAACTGAAATGCCAAGAAAATACATGTGAAATAGACAAAGGTTAGGCAATTAGGTCATACCTAATTAGACATAAAATATTGGAGAGTATGACATGCCATATGAACTTGTCTTCAAGATAATGAATATACCATTATCTTAATAATGATATAATTATCATAATTTTGATTTAATAATGATCTCATAATTATTACTTGATTATCTCATAATCTAGCATTATCAAAATGGTGTAATAATTATCTCATAATTATAATTTGATTATCCATAATCAAAGAATTCTAGAAAATATTATATTAAATGAATTTAATAAATTTTTCATTTGTGACAAATTATATCATTAATCACATTAATAATATATAAATATATATGTGAGCATATAATTAGACAATCCAATTATATTAGGTTTGCTATAGTTAATTGAGCTATCATGGGGACCAAATGGACCTATAATTTCGAGCTCCAATAATCCTGATATATTAATTAAACTCTTTAATTAAATATTCTGAATTATTAACTTAGTGTTATTCCACTAAAAACTCGAAGTTGCACTCTCGTTGCCGTAGATGGAAAATATAAGCCGAACAACTTCGGTGTCCTTCGATATAATCATTACATACGGATTGGCCCTTTCACGAGTATCTCATAATTAGAGCCGGGTCATAAGTCTGTTATACCCTCTAATTATTTTATATCTTAAGTACCAATGATTCTCTAATGAGCAATTTACTAATAACTATTTTGAATATAAATCTTTCTATTCGTAATAGAAGACTTGAGCGCTTTAATTATTCAGGTACCAAATCAACCCTTAAGAAAGATATCTTATACTTCTCGCAAGGAGTGAACTCCATGTCTATGGAAAACATTCCCAGTCACACACCAAATCATGTCCCCAAAATACGTAGTTATTAGCCAGGACTGCTTCACCAACCTCACCTTAGTAAATCAAAGGACATAGCTTGTCATGCAGGAGTTCGTAGTACACTCAAGATTAAGATCAATCCATATATGACCATCTAGTAGATTGAAATAAATTTCTTTAGTTTACGGATATTATAATATATTCATTTCTATCTGGGTCCAGTCATTTATGATCACATCATACAAGGTGCCTCCATTCTCATGTCACCAAATGAATAATCCTCAGATCAAGGTCATTATACAAGTATAGAATGAACCGCATTTATAGATAAACCACAAACAAAGTATCCATTTTGCTTGCTCTCTATGGACTGTTCTAGATTACCAACTTTAGACTTAAATCCTCTTGTAGATGACACTCATACACTAAGTTCTGAAAGCACATGAGTAATCAAGGGTAAACAAGACAATTTACAATATGCGATTTAAATCAAATAATTTTAATAAATGAATAATGCATCTTTTATTTCAATGAACAATTCCGTTTACAATACATGAAGCTTTAAGACATATATCTCAAAAAAAAAGTTATCTGACAAACTACATACATATGATATATGATTATATATAATATTTTTAAAATGTATTCTTGTCTTTTATGGTTGAGCGTAGTATTTTGCTGAGTTTTATAACTCACACCACAACAGTTTGTTAGTTTTGCAAGGTTTGAACCTGATTGGTCAGCCATTCAAGTTTTGGAGAGTCATACTCGAGATATCAGATCACCCAAGCTGCAGTCAGCCGCTCTAGAGTGTTGGAGAGAGACATGTTAAAGAAGATATGAGTGTTTTTAGTTATGTATTGATTCTTGTGTTGGGGCAGTTCTGGAACCCTTAGGGTCGGATCGATGCCCCGGGTAGCAGAAATGGGTCTAACCCTTGGATATCAAGTATGTGTGTAATTTTAAATTATTTAATGAAATACTATATTCCATTACGAGTGTGTAGGAAAAATCGGGACTGAATCGGAGTCCAGAAACTCCCGAACGAACAAAATAAAATTGCAGCGTGCGTACGCGCGTGCTATAGTACACGCGCGCACTGTGCACGCTACAGTGCGCGTGTGCGCACTGTAGCAATCAGTTCACACAATTATTTTTTTTTATTTGTTTCCTTTTCATTCAGCTCATTTAGGGTCTTTGACCTAATTCTTTCCGGTCTTCCCTAAAACTTCAAAAATACCCAAAATTAATTTTTAATTTCAAAACCAACATTAACACATGTTATAGAATAAAAATCAAGTTTTTCAAAATATCAAATATTTTTACAAAAACATAAATTTATTTTAAATACGCACTTGCGTAAATGTTGAATCCATTACACAAACCAAATTAGAATCCCAATCAGAAATGTCTCGTGAAAAATTCTAGGCCACCCAAAGGTGGTCAAGTGATTCTAGAATGGTAGCCATAACTCTAAGCTTTAATCTAGAGTTCCAAACTATAATTAATTGTTCCATGTCCAACCTGAACATCTTTGACCTAATTACAAGCATGTTGTGTTTATACTTCTAAAGTATCCTAACATAATTTGTTAGTCTTATTTCAACATTAAGCTATGTGATCATGCATCTAATACATAAATAAACATAGCTTAGGAGAAGATAAAACTTTACCTAGTAAGCTTGTTGCAAGATCCAATCTACTTCTCCTTTGTTGAAATCGTCGGAGAACCTCCAAGGTGTGCAAGCTCGACTTCAAGATCCAATCTCGATTTCCAATGCAAGCAAGCTTCACTTCAAGATCTAATCTTGATATCTCCTTAATGAAATGTTTTAGAGACCTCGCAAGCTTCTCTAAACACTTTTTTAACTTAGGCTAATTTTTCTAAGAATTTGCTTGTATTTGAACTTGTAATTAAAACCTTCCTAAAGCTTGCCATTTATAGCAAAACTTAGGCAATTTTTAATTAATAAAAGTTGAAATCAACTTTTAAGTGGGCTTAATCCAATTTGTCCAAATATGTATAATTAGGTGTGACTAATCTCCATTGTCTCTCACTTTAATTTAACCCAATTAAATCAAGCCAATGATTAGGAAATATATTAGTTAAATGTTTTCCATCTTGATTTAATCCAATTAAATCAAGCCAAAACCACCTATATTACATACTTACAATTACCAGAATATTTTGAACTTGTCAAATGTTTCCGACTTATGTTTCATCAGATATCCATATCCATATCTAGACTTGTCATCTGTGAAAGTCACAAAGTATGTGTAACCATCATGAGCGACATGATTTAATGGACCACACACATCGCTGTGTATTAGCTCCAGTAAATCTCCAGTACGGTGTCCAACACCTTGAAATGGGGCATTTGTCATCTTTCCTTTGATATATGACTCACAAATCGGATAATGATCTAAGGTAAGATTTTCAATCAAACCATCATTTACCAATCCGGATAGACGTCTAACACCTATGTGGCCTAATCTCATATGCCATAATTCAATATTATTTAGTTCAGATTTCCTACTTGTATTTTTCTTTATATAAAGACATCTATACATGTTTCCAAAACATAGTGACCGTTTGATAAAGAACATTCACATTTCAATAAATTTTCTTTATCATACAAACATAAAGTTTCATCCTTAATGTTTTTTTATATCCCTCTTTATCTAATATTGGCAGCGATATTATTTGTCTGATAATTGAGGGAACATAATAACAATCATGCAAATCTAATTTACATCCATTTGGGAGATCTAGAACAACTGTTCCTATGACCTTGACATCCAATGTCTCGCCATTGCCACCTCTAAGCTGGATCTCCCCTTTATTCAGCCTTCTTTTAACCCTCATTTCCTGCAGGGAATTGCAAATGTGAGTAGGACTGCCAGTGTTTAACACCCATCCACTATTTTCATCTAAGGCTAATGAGATGTCAATAATTGGAAAAATACAAAGCGTACTGAGGGTCCTACTTTCCTTTAAGCTATGGACAGTCCATGTTCCAGTGTCCAGACTTCTCGCATTGTAGACATTGGTCACAAGCTACTTTCGGTTTTGCGCCTTTGCGCTTCTTGGAGTTTTTCTTTGATATCTTCTTCTTCCCCATCTTTATTTCTTTGACTTCCCAGAAGTCTTTGAAGAGCCAGCTTTACCATAGAGATACAGTGTGGGGGTTAAATTCTTAAATCTTGCTCCGCCGTGCATAACATATTATGAAGTTCTTCGTATGTTGCTTGCATCAAATGCATATGGAAATTCAATACAAAGCCAACATAAGAACCAGACAAAGAAGACATAATCAAATTACGGCCCAACCTTTCATCAAACACAATGCCATGTCATTCCAGATATCGAATCTGGTCTATCATGTTCAAAACATGAGTGCTGACAGCTCATCCCTCCTTGAGTTCAGCATAAAATAATTCCTTAGACTTTCGATAAAGTTCCATCTCTTGATTTGCCTCGAACAACTCCTTGAGTGTTCGCATGATGCTCCAAGCATCCGGTACTTCTATGTACTGTCTCAGCAAATCTGGAACTAGGATTTCACCTTCAGGTTATCATCCTTCCATCTATCAAAAGTTTCTCGCTCTTCTAGAGTAGAGTCAGGATCGATATCAACATGCAGTGGATTGATAATGACATAAGCCAACTTTTCATACTCCAAGACAAGGCGTATGTTCATTTCCCATTCGAAATAGTTCTCGGCTCCTTTAGCTTATAGGAATCCAAAAGTTTCATCAATGGATTAGCGGCAACCATCTACAAGACAACATTTTTGAGTAGTAGCAGAACAGTTTTCATTTCAAAAGTGATAACACAAATTGATTATGGAATTTTAAATCTATTAGTGCCCTCCCACTACTTTACGTAATTCCGTAATCTCCCTTAACGGAAAAAATAGAAATTTGAATATCAAAATTTCATAGCGGGAAGTGGATCCCATGACATTTACTTCAGCCTCACACTAATGATGATATTGGCCTTTGTAAACTCATTAGGTATACCTCCAAGGTCAATCACTTCATGTGACTCATGGTTCGGTCCTGAACTGTTTCTTATCCTCACACTAATGACGATATTGGATTAAGACGTGTTCTAGGTGTATACTTGTCAATGTGCACTAATGAGCTTCGTATGTACACCTTCACACTAATGACGATATTGGGTGACTACGTTAACTCATCACGCTACATCTAATGTTTTACCGGAGCGACCTAAGTTCCGAGCACTTATACCCTCACACTAATGACGATATTGGATATAAGTAATAAGAACACGGGGAATCTCCGTATTGACAAGACGAACCATCCAATAATGCTCCAATATTATTAATATTATTACTTAAAGTAATCACCTAATCACGAGAGATTTATGATAATCAAGTCATTAACTTAATTAGGTCAAAGTTTTAATTTAAAAAATGCAATACATATCTAATATGTCTTATGCATTATTAAATTAAAATAATATGGCATAGATTCAAAAATATGTGTTGTGTGGTTAAGCCTTTGTTACTGATACCATTCTGTTGGGGCAGTTGTGGAACCCCTAGGGTTGGATCGATGCCTCGGGCAGCGAAAATGGGTCTAACCCATGGATATCAAGTATGGTGTAATTTTAAATTATTTAATGAAATATTATATTCCATTACGAGTGTGTAGGAAAAAACCGGGACTGAATCGGAGTCCGAAAACTCCCGAACGAACAAAAACAAAATTGTCGCGCTTGCTACAGTGCACGTGCGCACTGTACGCGTAGTGTGCGTTATAGTGCGCGCGCGCGCACGCACTGTAACAATCAGTTAAAGTAAATAATCAATGTTATCCAATAACACTTGATTATCTTAGTTGATAATTATAATATCGAATATTTTCTTTTATCAAAAATTAATCGGCTATCCAAGTGCTCAATGAGTACACATCATATTGGGACTCTCTAAGTTCAGACACGTTCGTCATATAAGCCTAGCTAATATGTACGCAATTCGACCACCTCCGAATTCGTGAAGAACACGAACGACCTTTCTGAACTATACAAGTCGAGGTCATCACATATGTTTAACAATCCCTCCGTCGTAGGCTATCCGAGTTGTGCTTAGGAAACATAGAATATACCGTCAAGTTTCCGAGGCGCACATCTCATGTCGACATGTCCACGATTCTTCATAACTGATGCGATCCACCCTAGGTGATCGACTTTGGCCAAATATTTAAGAATCGTGACTTTACTAACATGGATACCTAAACCCCTTATGGTACACATACGGGCCGACAGATCATATCTTGCTTCGCACTTGATTACTGAGTGCATCGGTCCACACCCAACGAACATCTAGAGGCTAGACCATGAAAGGATTCTGACATACATGGCATCTAAGTGTGGAGGATCTCACACAAAATCAATGCTATCTTATAGTCAAAAGATTACATATGTTACTCGACTTGAGGAGATTCCTATTGACGGTGGTGTGTACTTCCAACTATTAGGAATCACCTGTGAGTCATTCAGTATTCTCTCCAACGAATATCCACATGTCTATACGAGTTTCCAAAACTCATGGTAATCGCGTTAAACCATTGGAACTCCAATTCCAATATACGACATGTGCTTGTCTTATAGGTTATAGGAATTCGACCGTATTCTAAAACCAACGACTATGAATATTTACTTTAAGAATAGTTTACACCCAGTGTCAAAACTATTCTAAGGTCGATGCCATTATTAGCATATCTATACATCAATCTAATACGCATAATGACAATACCATTAATAAGGTATGAAATGAAAATTGTAGTTATTTTATTAATAAATAATAAAATGTACAAATAGGATTGGCACTCTAAACACTAACTTCATCATCTTGCAACGCACGTTATTACATGTATGTAAATAAAAATTTTGATGTGTAAATATAATTGTGGGCACGGAGCCTTTGAGTATTGATGTTGAGATTTTTTTTTGTTTTGAGTTGTACCAGAGGTCCTTTCTCCTTTCTACTTATTTGATGTTTTGACAGGTCGTTTTGGTGCTAGACTATGATTTAAGTCGTCCATTTTAGGGTGTGTCATGTCTGTTTTTCATTAATTTTGAGGTTCATGGAGATTGATTATTCTTGTCTCCTTTCGTCATCATCCTGCCTCTGGCGGGGTGTTACAAAAATATTTTTAACTAATGTGGGAATATTTTGGCACCGTTGGACAGTTTCTGTACTACCAAAATAGCCCGGAAAATAGTCTCGAACAGCAGTTTCCTGCGCAAACTGCAGTGCAAATATTTCTCTACAGTTTACGCACCCTTCAAGGATTTTTAGGTTTGATTTTGTGCAACCAAATCAGCCTAAAACAATTCCAAACAAGTCCTTTACAACCCCAAATATTTCACCAAAAATCAAAACAACATCCCGTTAATGCCCCTAACGTGCTCGTGTAGTGGGCTAAAATTTTGCCCACTGACATGAACAAAGAAAAGAAGGAGAAGTTGGTTTTCCCATAAAATAAATGCGTAAAAAACAAGGAACCTTGACTGAGGGCGCTAAACTATTTAGAGAAATAAATCATAACAATTTGTTTTCTTTTTCTCTACAGAAAAAGAACAAGGGATGCTAAGATTTTTGTATTTGCTTGAATTTTGAATAAAAGAGCTATTTCCCTTTTATACTTAGAATTGGAGTTGTTTTAGTTGTAATGGAATTACTCAAAACAATTACTAACCCTAAAAGGTCCCCTAATAGGCGTCAACCCCTCTCTTATTTTTTATTTTATTTTCTTTAATTAATTAGTTACCAATATCAAATATCTGGTAATTATTTTGGAATCAAATTCAAAAATTATTTAATCAAGGATTAAATAAATAAATTTAATTAATTTAAACTCTTTAAATTAAATATCCGATTATCTCATAACTGAGTGCATTGAAACTTTATATTAAACTATTAATATATAATTTCTCGACTATGAATTAAATTAATTATTAATCACATTAATTATTATCATGACATACAATTATGTTTGTGAGATAATAATTGGACTCTCCAATTATTTTATGACTTCCTATAATGTATCGAGCTAGTACGGGCACTACATGTACTTACAGCTCCGAGCTTTAATAACGTTGGGATATTGATTAAAACTCTCTAATCAAATATCCTTAATTATTGATTTCAGGTTATTCCATTAAAAACTTGGAATATAAACTTATCACTGCAAATATATTTTATACTGAAACTCGTTAACGCCCACCGATATAATCATTGCATATAGATTGACCATCCACAAATATCTTATAATTATAGTCGGATCATTATATCTCTTATATCCCTCTAATTATCAGGGTTCTAAAATGCGCTAGGCGCTAGTCGGCCGGCGACCCAGCACCTAGCGCCTAAGCGGGGCTTAGACGGTTAATCAGAAATTGAGAATTTCTATAATTAGGTTTAAGATTTGGTATGATTTGGAGTAATCAATCATAGATAAATATTATTTGAGTAATGACTCATATTTATATATGGTCAATTTGATGAGAAACGAACAAAAATAGAAAAAAGATTAGATTTTTGAAATTAGGGTTTATGCTATAAATTGAGATTTTTTTCAAATTGATTAGTTAGAGAGTTAATTTTGTAAAATAAAGGTTAGAGTTAGGTTTGTGGTGTGAAATTCGGCCGGAAAAAGCAATTAATTTCGAATTCTGCGTTGGTCAACGATGGTTGACCGATGAATTTGCGACGAGTGCCTAGCTCCAATGATTTGGGGACAGGCGAGGCAGCCATAGGTCGCCGAACCTATACGCGCCGCCTAGGCGGGGCGTTTTAGAACACTGCTAATTATTATTTTTTACCATTAATTATCTAATGAACAATTTATTCATAACTATTATAAATTTTATCTTTCTATTCGTCATAAAAATATTCGAGAGCTCTAATTGTTCAAATAGACAATCAACCTTTGAGGAAAATGCTCATCTACTTCTCACAATGAGTGCACTTCATGTCTATGTAAAATATCTCCAGCTATGCATTAAATCATGTCCCCAAAGTACATAGTTATTAGTCAAGATTGCTACACCGACCTCCCCTTTGTAAATCAAAGGACATAATCTGCCATGTAAAAATTCGTAATACACACATGATTTAGATCAATCCATATATGATTATCTATTAGACTAATA